>JTDE01000069.1:258577-272754 GCA_014338405.1 Paragonimus skrjabini miyazakii
CCAGTTTTCTACGATGGGAAGAAGACGGCAATGTGTTTGACGCAAATTGTGCAGTTTCGAAGTGTGCAGTCGCAATACGTCTGAGGTTATTGTTCGTCAAATTCATCTTGTTTTTTCTCAACAGCCGCAGGAATTGATAGGGATATCGACCATCACGTGTGCATTCAGTGGGAAACGATATCTTCAGAAGTTCACTAGGTATCTTGCAACCCATGTTGACCACACGGAGCAACAATTTGCAAGTTTTCGTCGCGAATTCGTCGCTTTAAAAATTTAAAACAGTTGGTTCCCTTCAGAAGTTTGAACAACAACACCGTTAGTTCACGAAAACTGGTAAAGTAAATAAATTACTATTTATAGTTCACGTCTGTTAGTAATGTTCACGAGGTGAACCAAAACGTAATTCTCATGTAGGAGGCTGGATGCGATTTCTGCAAAAGTGCACGGAAAATTGTGCATTATTGATCAGGTGGTTATGTCTCGCTTAGTAAGAGTTTCTCTTTTGGCTGAACTGTGTTCCCGTTATCCTTGTTGAAAATTGAGTTATTTAGCCTGTTTGATTTTTCGCCTATCAGTGGTTCAACCAGGACTTATTGCAATTTGCTTGACAATATTATCTGTTATTCATAAATACGCCTTCTGTCAAAGAGCCTTAAGCGACATGTACCAAGTGGAAGATATCAACGCGCGCTCGTTGATTATGACCCTTCATTTCTGAAAAGCTGTTAAACCCTGACCACTAATGATCGAATTAGGCTTTACAATGAAGCGTCTTCCACGATCTCATTAATTACAGGTTTTATTGGCACATATTTACCAAAGCGTCCATTTGCATATGTGTCTCTAATGCTATAGCGAGTGAAAATCACCATCGCTTGGTGCTTAGTTCCACGGGAAACCCTGTGAAAGTTGCAAAATTTGCAACCGCTTCCATGACTTTCTACCTGTGAGGAGTTTGTTAGAAATGTTGGCAAATCTTTAGGGCAGTTGTCAGGTGTTCAGCACAGTGAAAGAACGTGTTCCTGAAACAATTGTGCCCGCTCTGTGTCTGCATTAGTTTGCCTTTCATTGCGGTGCCGAACTTTAGCTGTCAAAAATGCCCATAAACATTCCTAACGTACACGGCTTGCCAGCTGGTTCACTTCGTCAGAAATGTAGTTATCCGCCTTTTACATTTCACTTGTTCAGACAGAAGCGTCACGTGATCGTATTCGTTCTCCCTTTGAGCCATATCCAGATTCGGTTGTCAAATAGGAGGAACAGACCAAAGGTGGCAGTTAACTGTTTAAAAGATCCTCAAGACTAGTGAGGACGGTGAAATACGCTATCATCTCCTGATGAAGGGACAAGCACGAAATAATATTTCTGTTCTATCGCCGACACTTCTGAACCGCTTTTGATAAGAGTACAAGTCCGCTGTTCACCGTCGTAGCTTCATCACCGCGTCGAAGTTCACTCCCAGCATACTGACGCAGAATGTTTAATTTTACATCCAAACTAATCAGCCTTACATTTACGACAGACAGTTAACCGCGGTAAAAATTTAACATGAAAAAGTTTATGCAATATCAGTCTACATAAGGGAATGAAAGCCGTTTGCTATGTCAATCTATCCAAAACAGTCGATGGAACAATTATACGGTTCCTTTTAGACACATAAGCTTGTTGGCGAATGATCGCCTAACTCATCCAGTTCAGTGACAAACCACAACTGACTTAAATAATCTCCGGACGAGATATCCAATTTAACCATTTTGTCATATTTGTACTTAACCGCGTGGACCATTTCTCTCTAAGCAATTGCGTAAGTTGGAACCACTGTATGATTGAATATTTTTGCGGAGATACTGTTGTTTTAACCCTTGAAAGCGGCAAACAAGCAAACAATCAATGTGCACCGCTGATCTGACCAGTCCAAATATTTGAGCGAAAGAGACAACCATCAGAACGCGACTTATGCGACCCGCTTGGTTGGAACATAATCTGATTCAACCAAACTTTGAAACGAAAAGACAGGAGGGAAACTAATTTTCAGAAACATGCATCCATGTATTCAATCAGAAGCCCAAACTTGGCTTAGAATAAATCCATTATTAAGTTGTTGTGAGCCAGGTAAGGAGCAACGACGTTAACAAGACAACCGGAGATGAGGGCATACATCAAAGCACCCGTCAGAAGTTTCACTAAAAGTGGTAACCAAACGTCAAATTGTTCACGGAAAGCGGACAATCAAACCCTGACGTTTAACTACAAATTCTGAAAGAAACGTAGTGTCGGCTTTATTATAGCACTGATATAGTTTTTGGGAAGATTAAGCGCACTTGCGCTCATGAAAGAGCGGAAGGCGACTTGCTAAAAGCTTTCTCGAAAGAAGGATCTTTTATCAAACGTTGATTCGGTTTACGATGGAAAAATAATCGAACAGAAATTGCACTTCAAGCCATCGAAAAAATGTGACTTTGCTGCGAGTTCCGGTATTAATTTGCAAGTTTTGCAGCTTTAAATATTGGTCTACTCACCTATCATTAGAGACTTATATCCAAACTTGGCGGTGTTCCATTGAAGTGCTCAATATTTTTTACACAGAAAATTGTACGCTTTTCCAAATGGTATTTTGTTCTGCCATGTGCAATGTTAATACTGTCTATGTTTGCATCAAGATCTATTGTCTGTAAAGTCTGAGACTAACCTTCCGTCAGGAAATTCGGTTTTCCGAAAGTTAAGCCTATTTAATTTGCTTGCTTTTTGCTTACCTATTCAATCAGGCACTGGTTACTGTCATCGGATGTCAGAGTGGTCTGAAATCACTTTTCCGAATAATTTGGAAACACACGGTTTGATTTCCTAGCTGGGGGTTTCTAGTCCGTACGTGGTGAGACCAGTTGTTAGAACTAAAGATGGATTCAGCAGAAAGAGAAATGCTATTTCACTTCTTCTCTAATTCCTAAACGGATGAGTTCGACGTGCACTGAACATGCAGTCACTACTAGTTTCTTGATGGATTGCCCAACGAATAACTTCTCCTAGAATGGATCGTCTTCTGCCAAACAGGTTTGGGGTGATTTGTTTCGATGTCAGGATGAATTTGTCGATGTCAGACTTACCCCCAGACGGGTATTACGCCGCCTAGCTGTCAGTCTGAATATTGCAAAGGCATCGGACCTAGCCGGTTAGTGGTTTGCCTGCTTATGTGGCCGTATGAACCGGACTGCACAACTGCCTTACAATCTCTTCCCAACATTACGTTTGTATCATGGCAGCCGTCAGCGCACTGAAATTAACCTGTTTGTTCGTTTAAAGTGAGCTTCGGATTATGATGTTGACACAAAATCGACAATCAGAGGAATGAAGCAAACCAACTCAAAGAAGTAAACTGTGCGTTCTTCTAAAATGCTCAGCTATACAAATTTCACTAACAATAGCGGATATTACAATCCATTGCAGACACATATCACGTATTACTATTAATACAAAGGCTATGATTAATTACAAGAAGTGGGCTTCGTTTTGCTTGTGCTTGCAGGATATACCGGCATGGTGCAGGACTAATTACCTCCTCTCCAAGCAGATTGAAGAGCTGATGATCAGTGGGAAAACAATGTTTACAACTGAGTATTAGATGGCAACATGTGTGTAGGCACTTGGCCGGCAGGAAAATGAACTGAAGAATTTGGTATCATGGATGTGAAACGCGGGAATAAAAAATGCAGGCGATCAGTGGTGGAGGGTCAGAATTAAGAGTGAGGCGTGGTCAACCGACGGGAATTTTGACATCCGTGGAAAGGTTAAGGCGCTGGTAGTAGCCACTCAAATCTACTGATGTGAAATTCTATGATTACTTGTCCTGCGACTAACTGGGAAGAAATTTTTCGTCAACAGCCTGGAAGACTTGCAGGAACTGAAAACATTAGTCCACCTAAAGTATAGCAAAATAGGCGCACCTCGATTTGCCTTGATGAATAAGGGTGCACCAGCAATATTTGATCCACAAAGCCTGCGGACTTAGCACCCTACTCACTCGTGACAGTAGGTGACCCTACTTTACCGTGTAAACGGATTGTTTGTGATCGCATAAATTCGGCTAATAATTAAATTTATACTATCTCACTTTTGGCATTTCGCCATTTGCGACAGTGGGACATGTAAATGCAATTCACGGTGAAAGTTATTCTCGGTGTCCACTTATCGAGTAATTTGTTCAGCGTCGTTGAACGCATGCTCATTATTGTCCCGAAAAAAAGCCAGATATTTAGGAACTATTTCGGAATAGTGCCTAACAGTTCGACTGAACTGCGGAACGTGTCCTGTGAAAAGGAAGGAAGCATTTTAGGCCCGTTGATTTTATGATGCGGAATCCTCCGATTCGGTTGAAGTGTTACCAAAGATTTTTTCTCATCATACTTCGTCGAATACTTCCGTTGTATGCCGCATTCAATATTCCGCCACTGTACATTTTTGCGATGGAAGTGTATAACAAAATCCAGTTAACTGTTCTTGCATACCGCCTACTTAAAATCTCTTCAAATAGGTGTCGGTATTAAATTTCTGTCAAAAATCTCTTCCATGTTTTCGTCGTGTGGTTTGTAGAATTCTGTATTGTATTATTGGTCGAAAAGTATACGAGACCATGCTCAAACTTGACTGTGGCATAGATGTGCGATTGTGCCTATTAACCACTCTAAGTTTGGCTTAAAAGAAGGTTTCGCTGTGTTTAATTGGTCCGCATGAATAAATGACATTACCTCAGTGACGAATGTTGGAGCAAATGTAATGCTGTTACTGAGTTTATTTGATTTTTTCTCTAAATCATGTGTTTTCCATTTGTTCTTTTCCGCGGAATCCAACACGTACAAACATCCGGTGAAATCTGGTGCCCTTGCTGACTGCATGCAGCTGATTGTTGTGTCAGCCTGCTCTAGTGATTTTGATAAGCATCGGACCTAACTGTGAGGTCAAAACTACAAAAGTATGCAGAAAGTCACATAAAAAAGTGAACTGCAAACCGCGTTTTTGGTGCAGAATACAAGCAATATTTTAGGGCTATTTTCAGATAGCTCGATATTACTTTAGTTATTTTTAATTCGATTGCGGAGAAATTGTTTCTTTGACGAGAGGAGTAATTATAACCATGGTAGGTTTGTCTAAAAACACCGTTCACTTGTCAACTGTGTTAGTTGTTGACACGGAATGCACGAGGTCGAACGCATCTGTTAGACTATGATTAGTATTCTTGTTCATTGTAGTTCTAGCCACTGCGCGACGAGAAAATACAGTTAACTACGCATTTCTAAGCAGTATTTCTTCAGTTGGTGGCAACAGCCGAAAGGTCAGATCCTGTTTTCTAGGTCGTTCGTTTTATCAGCTTGTTCATTTGCAACTACGATAAGACCAGTGTGTAAACCAGACAATGACCTTATGCTAGTCAGCCGAAGTTCAGTCTCATCTACCACTGAGCGATTTAATCACACCGGACATTTATCCATAATTTCATCTTTGCGAGTGATGACAACGTGAAATCGGATGAAACCGCACAGGCTTATTGAGCTCTTGTTAACTACTCGTCACAAGCTTTCGTTTTGTGTTACAGTTAAGCTTGTCTTATCTTTCCCGCCAAAATTCAAGATAACTTTAGGAAATCACGGGTATTTATTCACATGGTTTTAATAAAACATTTGTTAATCTGAAATTCAACGGTTGCACCTTTTGATTTAAAATGATGTATAACATGAAATCGTTAGGCAGACTTCGCGTTCTGTCAGTTTTTTATTCAAACGGATAAATGACACATATGGTCCTAGGTTCATTTTACTTGGCTGCGCATCATTACATAAGTCGATAAGAATAGGCAAGCCGTGGTACCGTATCATCGAATTAAGCTGATCGTACGAAGGTTTTTATAAATAAACCAGAGCATCTTCATACAATGTTAGCTCATAAAAAACCACAATTTTGCGGTTTAAAAGCTTTGAATCTGTGATCAGCAGTACGCTAATACAATTGAAAATTAATCAAACTTAGGATACGACGAGATTTTGATTGAGAGATAAAGGTTACCTACAGTATAAGCATCGCGCCAAATAAAAACAAACCGAAGAAACGAGAACTGCAAAAAATTTGACCATATCAATACCTCGTTCAAGGAGGTGAAAGAGCGAAATGTGCGCGTCATCAACTATATTTTCCAGGTAAACGCTTATGTTTATCCAGTCAGGAAATTAGGATTAAGTTACTTCTATCAATTCACAGACGTTCACCGCGGGCAACGTAACAAACGTTGAAATAAGTATTTGTAAAAAGACCTCAAGGAAAAAGCTCAGAAGATTGCGAACATCAGGTTTGTCCCGACCTATTCGTAGATAGATTGCAATATCTGATGTTCAGTAACCAGGACAGAACGAAATTCCTTTGGTCGATTTCAGATTCAGTAGATTATTTACCTAGCTTCTGGTCGTATTGTATTAATCGCTGAATTATTTACGGAGGGAGTAACTAGCATAGCGTTTCACGTGTACTTTGTACATTTCGTTCATGTCGAGAAATGAA
Source organism: Paragonimus skrjabini miyazakii (assembly GCA_014338405.1). Lineage (NCBI taxonomy): Eukaryota > Metazoa > Platyhelminthes > Trematoda > Plagiorchiida > Troglotrematidae > Paragonimus > Paragonimus skrjabini miyazakii. The sequence continues at coordinate 265,121 of JTDE01000069.1, forward strand.
CTGTGTACACATCAACTTCTGTGTAAATAACGATGGGACGGGCGGAATTGGGAGAATAAGTTAAATATACAAAACGAACGAAAACCGACAGTACGGATGAATGAGGTTGTGAATATTAGAGTGGGAAAACTTGTCTAGTGAATATGTTCGAAATACTGACACTGCACTAACACGCATTCCTCCACTCTACTGATAAAGCGAATAAATGAAACTTGCTGTCTTAAACTTTAGCGTATCTAACTTGCGTTCTTTAAATTTTCACAAAAATCAATACTAACTTTATATGGAAGAGAAGCGAATAGATTTTGCGACTGATTCCTCGTTCCTAAGTGCTGGAAAATTGTTTATTCCGCAATATGTCAGACGAAGTTCGATTTGTTCCCGAAGATAGACCGAGAGTAGATGAACTTAGATAAAACAAGTATGACAAAAGAGAAGGCAACTTGCAAAGCTATGTTCCAAGAATGACAGTTTATTTAACATGTTATAACTTGACGTCTGAAATGCCAAAGATAAAACCACTCATCTAGGTCGTAATCAGGTTTACAACCTGAGCAAATTAGCTGTCGCTGATCTGGTCAAACAATAACAACTCGTATTCTCGATTCATGCGGAACTCACATGGTTAGTGCAGGTCTGCACTGAAAATCTGTTCAACTCCAGCAGTAGTCATCTGGACTCGTCATGGAAAGATTGGTTTTCCTTAGGACACTTACTATATCTACAGATTTGGTTTGCTGTTCTAGCATGGACTCGGCTTTAGTTGCTGGAAGCAAAGTAAACAAGCACCAATTTTAATTTTCCCTCTTGTAAGACACACTGACCTACACTTTATGCGTTTCTTGAACGTAGTCACAAGTAATCTAATGAAGTATTGATGATTTTGACGGAAGTAATATAACTGAATAGTTGGAGGTATGTGGGGCCTCACCCGATCAAGACAGAGCTATTTATCAATAAGGGGAAGATAAGTTCAAGTTTTCTTTTAAACAAGCTGTGTATAAATGGACCGTATTGATTTACTTCGACCGATAATGTATGACGAATTCTTGTGGTTTACTCTGAGCCATTTATATAAAAGAATTAAGCACTGAAAACAATGATTAACTTTCAGCTATAACGAGAGATCGACAGTACATGTTAAAACAGTTTTCGTCTTTCGTTGATGACGAACAGAGTTTTCGTCTTTCGTTGATGACGAACACAATTTCACAACAGCCCGCTCAGAGAGATTCCGATCTATTGTCACATCATTAGAAGGTTGGATTACTAACTCACAGAAGCCTAACGGAACGGAGTGTAGCGCAAAGCTGCTTACACATGGCCACACGCGAGCTGCATCAGGTGAAATGCCTAGAGTCGGCAAAGTGTAAAACTGTAATGCCTGAGAGAAAGAAACGGACGTATCGTCGAAACGGATTTTTACGAAACCCACAGTTATACCTGCACTTTTGCAGTCATATACCATAGCTGACGTTGAAAAACTTGTGTAGACTAGACATGCAACTAAAAAGAATCTGTACACCAGCCAAGATACAGTTTCAGCCCACCCCCTAACCGCATGAGTTGCAGTAATAAACCAACGGCCCGAAAGCTGACTGGTTTCAGCCCTATTGACCGATATACTAATTGAACTGTGATTTGTTGCACAAATGAGATGAACATTGCCATGGGATGGTTAAAATCAGCACACTGTTCACTAACCGGATTAACCAGTTGCGAACCTAGTTGTATCAATACATTGGAAAAGATTGCTTGAGCTGATTTCAAAGTTTTCTCACGGTTACATAGTATACAGCTTACGTCCAATGCACTGAGAATAACCAAACAGTGTGAACAAGTCGGAACCTTCCCTGGTTCAATCCCCTCAAGTGGGTTTCCTCAGGGGGTTGTAATCCAAATCTCATTTGCATCGTAACAGAAGTTATTCTTTGAACCTGAAGTGAATGACCAAAGCATACGACTGCTGTATTCAGTGAATCTCTTATGGCCAAGACTCAAGCTGATTATGTTCCAAAAATCGATCGTGGTGACTGCGTCTCAGCTTACATACCAGTTTTAAGGAGCCACTGCTTTGGAAGTATGAATGTCACAACTGATCAACTAAAAAATGTAGAGGTAAGCTGGCAAATGAAACTTGCTTCAATGAATTGTGGAAACCCACCATTTTAGCTCAATGCTGAGAAGACCAATGAAAACCGTAGAACCGGGTCATTGCTATCCCTTACGACAGCAGAAAAAGACCATTATGCAACTGGCCTGAACCTAGAACCGTATCGTACACGGATTTCGTTTCTGCTTCTACCACAATGGTCTGTGCACATATGCGCCCATGTCCAGTTACGCAGTAAAATATCTCGCCCTGGGCAGACGGGCTGTCACACTTTTGCGATGCCACCTTCTAGAAAAACAAACAGGGAGCTGAAGGGCTTGTTGTCGAAGGCAAGATATATTCATAATTTCTGAAGAAAACGCATACCAACATTGAATGTTGCAGGGTGATTCATGTATCAGGGTACATGCCTTGTAGCAACACATCTCTCTAGGAAACTTGGATGATTCGTGTGCATGAAGATCCTGTGGCCAATTTTTCATCACACAAACCCAACAAGTACGCGTCGAGTGTAATGAAAATAAACCCCTGTCCACAGTGTCTGACGGATTGCTATGAAACGCCAAATACAATACACATTGTCTACCTACTTTCCAGTCGGTTGGGTCAATCAATGCGGTTACAGTGCATAATGTGTGAACTTTACAGCCTTGCAAACATGGCTTCAGATGCAAAACTCTTGAGAAAGTCCAACTAAACCAGCTTAAACTTAGAACATTGCGTCTTCTTCGTGTCTTTTGTCATTCTCAACTATTTGTCAGAAGCGTACCAGAAAACGCACTTATTGTTTGTCACTTATTATTGTCAACACACTCATTATAACTAGTACTAGTATTCCATAAGTTGCAAACTATTTCAGCTGGTAAAGATTTGCCAAGCTGGCACGCTAATTGGTAATCACGGCAACTCAGCTTGAGTTTCCTATCAGAAAGCAACATATCGATGTACTCAACTTGCTAATGTTGAACGGTAATGTAGGCCTGTTTCGGTCAGATTCTCAAATAAAAATCAAATATAAATCAATCATGCACAATGTCGCTTTTTGTAGCCAAATGGTTCGCCTTTTACAAAACCTGCTTAAACCGTGAGGGACATAATTGGAACCAATTATATTCAGATCTCATTTTACGTGAAAATTTTTACTGTCCTTTCTAGTTCCATCCTTTGATCAAACAGAAAACTTTCATCACCAATGCTTTAGACTTCATCCGCTGAGCTGAGACATTCTGTCGCCAGGTTTTGTTTGCCGATGCGGTCAGTAAATGTGTTCAGTGGCTCTAATCTCGTCAAAACATTCAACAGAGGTTAAATAAGAACGAATGAAAAAGCGCCCACCTACTGTCCGCCGTATGGAAAAATGTGTTCCGCTCGCGAGTGCATTTGAACAAGGAAAGTGGTCAATTTGTGCGAAAAGCTTTTGATAATTCACTGCGATTGGTTTGTAAATTGTCACCAATAGCATAATGGTCGATAAAAAGAGTCCAACGGGCTAAAACATTCCAACAGATTCATGAGTCGCTGGTAAACTTATAGGTAGGATATGAAAATATTCATCCGATAGAAATTATGTTGACTACAATGATTGAGAATTGTCTCTTTTCACAAAATGAACTCTTTATATCGTCTTCTTTCTGCCAAAGACCCAATGGTTACCCTGAGCAAAAGTAGGACATGGTCACTCCGGATGACTGGTATTTTTATCAATGTCAGAAATGTGTCATTTTTTATCGGGCATGAACATCCCTGTCTCTTCCACCTCACATCGTCTGTCGACTCATCATTAAATGTGTGCTTCCGCAGTGAATGTGTTGTTCACTAGCTACCTTCCATAATTCATTGTCAAATTACTGTCAATCTCTTTAGATCAATACAACTTACTCAATCTACAGCGGTCAATCTTGTGAACAGTTCGTTGACTTTATTAATCGAAGTATTTCTGAGACGGACTGAGCATTCATCTCCCAGGTCAGCTGACAGAAAAGGGTACTTTTGTTTAGTGGTAACGTTTGGTGGTTTGTGAGGCATGCTTGACGTTGGCAGCTACCTTTTTGGACTTAACCAGTTGACTAAATCTAACCTATTTTAAATACCACCAATTGTGTCTGGTTCACATAGGTTGACGAGTCTTCTGTGTCAGGGGTGAAGTGTTATCACTAAAATAGACTACGGATTGCTTACAGATTGCTCGGAAATTCATTGACACTGTTGTTTCGCATCAAATTTGAATGTATGCCAATTTAGCATCTGAAATCCTACGTTGCTTAACTCAGGTTCGATTACCTGAATCATTGTAAATGTAATAGCCCACAGTGTGGCGATATTTTTGTCTACCACATATGCCCCTTCCGTTCCCTTTCAGGCTCTCTAACACGCAGGCTGGTCGCGTCCGTACACCGTGCTGATAAAGTTGACCTATCAGAGCCCAAGGTCAGCGGTCAGTGAATGTCAGACCACTTCTGATCGTTGGTTTACTTCCAAACCATGAGACCCCCTACATAAAGAGAGAGAATGGATCGAATCCCTTTCGGTATCTGTGTTATGTCAATAGATGTTTCTCGTTGACTTGTGGCTCTTATCTTTTGTGAGGTAGATGTTATTGTGCTTCGATTGCGAACGTTGGGCAGTGTATGTGTCGTCCCCTGTGTTTGGCATATTGGAATATTACATAAATGCACTCGCAAGTTATTAAACTTCAATAAGGCAGATGCTTGAGAAGGCCTGATGAGCACTTTGTTTGATACGTTCGGTATGTTCAACTCTGTGTTCCCGTTTTTGCCAACTTCGATCCAGTCAGACCTAATGAACATCGTTTTATCCTGTTACTTTATCTAATCCGTTAACCCGTTTTCTCTTTCTGTCAAACACCTGTTGAAATTATGTTGAATTATTTCGCCAGATAGTTGTTGGCGGCAAACGCAACTTCGTCCGAAACAGTACTGACGTTATCTATTGACCGTCTGACGATCTTGATGCTGCGCCAGGTGTTCAGTTCGTGAAGGAGTGACCGTGATATCATTCCCTCTCTGCCGAACGCTCTAATGTGTGACTGTCACTTGAGATCGTTAATTTTCTTGGGTTTTGACTGGCTGTTAAAAATGACCCGGCTTACTAGACTGCAGTAGACACGCGAGATCCTAAACTTGACATGAGCATACGGAAACGGCCGCGCTCTTGATTGTCTGCTGTACAAATGCTGGTAGCGTTCAGCGCCATCGGGAGGTGGAACAGTGTAATCTTTTGTTCAACCCAGTAACACCGTTAAAGGTGACGGTGGGACGGGAGCTCCCATCCGCGGCTCAAACGCTTGAACAAAGCTTCACTTTGTATCTTCAAGGCAGCTATGAAAAAGATGTCTCAAAATGGGTTTAGATACTGAGAATACACAGCAGTAACCATGTCTAGTACACGTGAAAATTGAACAGATGATTCGTTAATTGATCGATTGCACTGCTGGTGGTCTTCGCGGAACCGGGGAGACATGCGTCACAATCCAGCATCAAACACATTTGGTTCGCTTCATTTTAGGTGTTCAAGCTGTTTGTCTTTAAAATAGGCGTATGTTTCAGTTGAACAGTAAACTATCAGTGTGATAAGATAAAAATGCCCTAGTTGACTTAGAAAGGAAGTAAATCATTTTGTTGCCTATGATAGCTATCAACAAGTGGTTCAAAGTGCCATGAATGGAAATAGGTTGAATTCAAAGTCTTGTTTCAATCGACGGTAAAAACTTGGATGCCCCGGCTAGCGTATACAATAGAAAGAAAATATTACCGTTGGCATATATGTCCTGTTGTTTCATTTTTGTTGGAAACCATTGTAATGTATGCGAGTCACTGACGTGATGGTTATTTTATGTAAACTCACACACTACAGTGCATCAAAGATAAATAATTTCACTTCTTAAACAGTTAACTGTTAATGACCGAGTGATTCAGTCATTTCAGGAAGATGGCGCATCATCATGTAATGTATATCTAAGATTTATCTGACCTACCTCTAGCTAGACGTCTGATTTACCCTGAGTATCGTCGACAAAACTGTCATAGTCGTTGGAGTTAACACTACGGTTGTACATTTGACCGAGCAGGGAGTTACGGAAAACGGAAGACAAATAATCGATAACAATCGTGTAAACTTGGGGAAATCAGCTTGAGCAAACCTTTAGACGCATCATATGGAACTGGGGGTGCTTTGCGGGTAAAACTGTAAAACGTTTCCACTGCTTGCCTTGAACAACTGTACGACGAAATGATAAGTGAAAACTAAATATTTTAGTCACTTCCGACTGGTGACAAGAGGATATTTTTCGATTGCATATTAGCCCGATTAATCAGTTTAGGGAATATATTGCTGCGTACAATAACGAGTTGTGGTATCTTGAGTCTATTCGCAAGTAATGTGTTAACCTTTTTTGAGGAACGGAAAAAGGTATAGCTATCACAGCGTCACAGATGTAGAATCGAACTTGAATGAATAAATTACAATGGTTCTCAGTGACCACTTTGCAGATCGCCATTGGTTAAAGGCTGTTCAAAAATTATGAATTGGCTTTGGGGGTATCTCAACAAACCATATAAGTACATAGTTGTTTGACCATTTCAGAAGGCTGCTTCCAAGAACATTCATTGTGTAGCCCGAATAAGACATGTCACATATCTCCAAATATGTTCTATCAATTAGCAGTAGGTCAACAGAATTAATGGCTTCTGACCACAACTTGAATTTAAAAGGGCGGTGATGTGGTTGAAATAATTCAAATTCTCAACCGCTATCAAGTGAATGGGCATCTTCCTTACTGGGCCAGCAACCGAAGTTGACAGGACAGTCACTGCATTTGCTCTCGGGGCAAACGGAGCATCCGAACCGCAGTCATAAGCGAAAACAAAATTGTGGTTGATCGGAGACTAACTGTACGATGTTGCTTCGTGTTAGCTAGGCAGGTAATTTTAATGATGTACATGGCAGACGGTCTTTAACAACAGCAGACATCGCTTCTAGTCCCTCTTTTCGAAAGGGGTTTGCTAGAAAGTCTATGGCAATTTGGAAGCTGCCAGCAACTTTGGATAATGTTCAATCCATTTGAGTCTTACTAACTTGTGTCGAACGTGAATATTGCAATGATTTTGATTCTCACCTTCCCACTTTTGAACTCTTTTTCATTTATACTTCCAATGAGCGTATCTGCTTACACTGAACTTACTAACGGTTTAATCGATCTTCTCAAGATCGTGTTCGTCTGCCTTCATTTTGCAACAAACATGTATTAATCCACTCATTGCATTGTGCGCCGCCATTACTATTGTCGTGTGTTAATTGGTTACTCAAGAACTTTACTAACTTTGGTAATCCTGTCAAGAAGATCAAATCGGTTACCGTGTGTAAACATTAGGTTTCTGATATTCTTGGTCTGTTGAGCACAAGGCAGGTAGGAACAATAAAGAACATAATTCAGCTAAGAGTTTTTTTCACTTCGTGAAAGCTCGCACTGTACTGAACTAAGTATAAGTTCCTGAATTCCTAA
>JTDE01000069.1:272854-361375 GCA_014338405.1 Paragonimus skrjabini miyazakii
TGTAAGATTCATTTACAGGTAGAATGTACAAAACGTTTATAAGCCCGAAATAATTGTATGAATTCATCCACACACGAGTTATAGTTCACTCGTGTTACAATTACACCCACATTTCATTCCAGTCGTAGTTACTTTAGTTTATATACTTGCGTCTGCTCCTCTGAATGTTGAACGGATGTGACTGCGATGCATTCAGTTCGTACTGATAATCTTCTCCTTATTGTCCCATTATCCGAGTATGCACCCCTTACTGGCAATCCCATTGACAAGCCTGAACACATAGTCAACAACTATGGGTTATTCGAAATCTTATTTGGTCTATCGTTTATAAGGTACTTCTTTAAAATGGAACCTGACTTGGTGATGAACAACTCAGCTAGTATGAGAAATATTGGCACTAAGTTAAAAAGTTCCAGCACTTCCTATGACACGTAACATCTGTACACTGGTTAATGTTGGTTTGATTATAACTCTGTGGATAAACTCCATCCAGTTCCGATGAAACTAATAAAGTGTACTACAAACTGATGCAGAGTACAACTATTCACTTCAATGTCATTCAACTAACTAGAAAATCTTATGTGCAAAAAATCTGGCCTAATCGTACACCATCCACAGCAGGGCAACCTATCGTTTAATTGCCCTCATATGCAATAAATAATGCATTAGAAGCTTGGACTAGTTTGAAGCCAAGCAACGGTATATTACGACTGTGACTTTGCATCAAAGTTAATTATCCAAAACCTAGGTGTTGCAAGTAGGTTGTGTCTAATGGAACGTCAATGGAACAGTGGCCAACAAAATTGTTTACTGAGAGTTTGGGCGGTATAAGATTGCTTATAATGTCAACTCTAATAGAAGCAAAACTGGAATCTAATGCTTCATTTGTAGAGAACTGATTGAAAAGTTACCTCAATGCAAGTGCGGTGACCAACTGTCAATGGCGCTTAATATACATCACTTATATCCCTGATCACTCTCTAATAATCATGGCGTTGCACTTGAAGATTAGAGACGTAAGTTAATTCAAACTGACTGCTTAGTATTGATCATGCATTCCGTGTTAATGGCAAAGCAGAATCACGGTAACAAGAAGGTTGGGGTTTCGGCTTTCGCAGTTGTCTGACAACTTACATATTATTAATAAGTAGTTTGGCAGATTTATGATTTTAGACAAGACCGCGTTTTGACATGGTGGTTTCGTCGCTGGTTCGAATGCAGCCGAAGGTCAGACTTTTCACAATTGGGTCTCATTTAAAATTCAAAATTACCCCACACGAATATGAGTGAGTTATTTCCTTCAATAATTCCGTTGTACATAAATGATTTACTTGGCGCAATTGTTTTTTAAGACACTTAATGTGACTGCAACCTACATTATAAATCTCAGTTATGTGTAAGTACACTCATTTACTATGTTTATTGCACTATCTCGAAGCAGGTTGGCTGAAAGTTCGTTCTGAATGTGAAGACCGTGATCAGTATTGAATAGTGTTCACTGCAAAAACTTGAATAATCACTGTGGGCTTCGAACATACAACAATAAAAATTCAGTTTGACTCCAAGACCATAGTTTTGTCATGTATTCTTATTTGGTGGGACATTGGGAATGTTATCAACATTCTGATTGCAAACATATCATCGCTACTTATCAAATTTATACAACTAGACCGCCCCCCCATGCTAGTGGCTTTGTATAAGTGGTTAAGTTGTGTTTGTTCTTACTGCCCTTCGCTTTAAATTTTTGTTCTTCTGCTCCATATTTCATCATAGGAAATATCACATGGTTTATGGGGTGTACCTAGTTCAAACTGAAATACTCATTAAATATATCTAATTGTTCTGCCTACAGTGCAACACGCAGTTAGGTCAGCAGTTTACTATTACAGATAGCTAAACCTGACTACGATTATATTTGAAAACAGAAACTATCCGTTATTTTCCAACATACGTTATGCTCAACATTAACTGTTCAGCAAGCAAAATGTTATCACTTATATGGCAGGAAATGCAATTGCATTTGGCCCAACGCTGACGTTTAGGCTCACTCTAGCTCACTGCTGTGAGTTGATTTACTGAAACAAATCAGTGGCTTAGCTCGTACCGTAACACACTTAGCCGAGAGGTGTCTGACATTGCTAATCGCAAACGGCGTAGAGGCCACAAATTCACACAACTACAGTATAACTCATGGTGGATCCTTATTGAAAGGTAAAAAACTTCGGATACTCTGACTAATAATGTTCTTTTAATTACCGCGTTCATGCTCGTCACAATCCTTTGACTAATCCCATGTTTTAGGAATTGAAGTTCCGATACACGTGATGCATAGAATGATTATTTACCTAGCAGTTGGATGGATAAAGTATGTTGTTTTCCGTTTTATTTTCATTTTTTACTCAACGTCATCTGCCCTATATAAGATTCCAATTATTATTGTTCCGTACAAAAATACCTTTATATTGTTATACACACATTTATAGTTCTGAAATTCGCCATTCAAGTTTATGGTGAAACCTAAACATTTTCAAATTAATCATTTGTCAGAGAGACAATGTTGATCACATACTTTTCAAGCTGGGTATTGTGATATTGATCTGCTAGTTTTACTTCATCAAGGTAAAAAATACATCTAGGCAGGAGTTGCCAAATCAATAACACCAATCAACCTATCGCCCAGCGTTTGCCCTTGAGGCAAAATTTGATATACATAACTGTTTACTCAGACCAAGCCAAAATATTTATTTTGCGTTGTCGATCCCACTTAACCTTCGATGTAATTCGACTGTTGTGGTCGTCTAGTTGACACATGTACTCTAAGTGTATTCGGTTTTATCCAGCAGTCTTTGACTCCCTTGTTTATTTGACGCATATTTTATACAGCACTTGGACGAACACACACATATATATAAACTACATTTTGGTAGATGTAATAACAGTGAGAAGTAATTCTCACAAAATCACTACGGTGTTTACCTGACGTTACCGCTGGTCAATTTACAGAACTGCATAACTGACCTAAGGGCCATTACGGCTGTCCCCGATTCCAAATAGCAGCCATCTGCAAGTATCATAGTTAAGTATTGTAAGCGTTACATAAAAGGTAACACATTGAATTAACAGGTACCACATTGACTATCTTGTGGCATAACAGTCAAACAAACTGCTTGCATTTAATCGATATTTGCGCCAATTTTGGCAGTATCTGTTTATATTAACCAAAAGAATCTTTTTCAAATGTCACTCATATTGTTCATTATATGTATCCTGTGGATGAATGCCCAGGACAATCCAGTCTGCGAGCTGCCGTAATTCGCCGGATCATGCGATAAACAGATGGAATATTCTTGAGACAATTGCTAATAATTTCTATTCAGTGCATTGTCTGGTTGACACGCAAAGCTGATTTTAATTTACTTTTTCACTTTTCCTAACATTATCAAGAAAATATTGACATTGAAAATAAATCTGATATAAATAAATTTGATGCCCATTGAACATCTGTTTAAGCAGCGCACAATACATTATAATCAAAGATGCATTACGAGAAAACTTTCAAATCCTGATCTAATATGTGGCCGTCGGCTGTGCACGGAAAATGTTTAATAAATATTTACAGGAAATGGTAAGTGTTTTGGCTAGTTTAATGTTTTTGTGTGATTGTGTGTAATCTACATTGCGAACCTTGCTAACACTTTTCAGCAAATATTTACCGTACTAGACAGACGTATTGATTTACACACAAAAGGTACGGCATCCATCATGGAAAATGTAGCTAGTGTTCTTAATTCAGGAAAAGTGTTTGTAAGCTGGTTGACCAGGACAAGCAAATCTACAGTGTCTGGTAAACACATGGGCGGTGTGTTGGTCCCAGTAGCTGTTGGGAAACGATGGTACATTCTTCGGCTGGTGCGCTCGCAGTATGCTGCCCAACTCTGACCATGTATTCGGGGTTGGCTTGTAAACGATACAGTTCCCAATCATATTCCAGGTATGGAAACAAACACCCTGTCAACTGGACAATTATTCACCAGATCAGGTAAACGCGGTCACTAAGTCTACAATAGCTTTTCACGGAACCTTTTAGAAACAATATTCGGGTCGTGTTGTTTGCCTGCTGCTTTGTTTCAGTGAACCTATAAGCTTTTCTGCAGCCTTCTGACGGAACTGATTGCCCGTTCTCTGATTCACAACCTTTAATACATACCGCTCGGTATAGGGTCATTGTGCAATGCGCGTACACCCTTGATGTTTTTACGTTGCTTCTGCCGTTCCAACACGTAGACCACTGTCCGACTGCAATGTAGTTTGCAAGAATGCAATAAATGGGTGGACAGTTGTAACGAACTGACGTATTGAACTCTCTAGAATGAGACTGTCTCTTGAAATTATTATATCTGCAATCTTGACCAAATATGTTGGATTTTAGTAGAGTGCATACGTTTCTTCTCGGAAGGCAGATGCAGTTGCTTCGCTGGAAGTACGAAATAGATGTGAACATGAAAACCGCATGCTGGCCATTATTTTTTTCTTTTGTATTTCAGTAAGCATCATCAGTTATGGCAATTTTATAACTTCCGCTTACATGCTCTTTTTGATTTATAAACCAGTGTTTTAACACCCACGTTGTACGAACCTTGAAGCAGACGGACTAAAACCGTTGAACTGAGGCAGCTTACAACCACGGAATTCATTTGTCTATTTTTAACTTCCGTAAACTGGAGAACTATCAGATACCTGCTTTACGGAAAAACAAAATTTCCGTAAAAACGTTACAGATTGAATATTATAACTAGTCCTTATTTTTAACCTATTATATTTTCCAGTCTTTGGTAGCATGTGCAGGTGAATAGACATATGTATGGTATCACTTGTTCACAGGGAGATGTATACACAGCATGTTCGTTGTGTTCACTTTGACATGATGTGTAACACACAGACATCCAGGTTTGGCATAACTGAATGCGTGAGATGCGTTAACGACTCTGTAGAACAACTGCAACAAAAAGACAGCTTAAGAGAAGAAAAATTAAACACGAAACAGATGGACTTATTTATAATGGATAATTTTTACAGTGATACTACTTGTTCACTGCAATGGCGAACATAGATGAGATAGTAAATGTTTAATTCAAGCGCAGCCGCCTTTTACCCGATCATCCTAGAACGTACGTGAAAGGAATCTGGAAGTGTATTGGTGTGATTCAAAAGTAAAATCTTTTGTCGAGTATTCTTAATGAATACATCATGCAGACTGCCAAACCTTTCACACTGGTCCGATAAAAACGTGTGCAAACAATACATCCCTACTATGAACACACAGATTTTTTTTATCACGACCAACAAACACGTTACATGCTGAATCAATAAAAATTGACTATCTGTATATGTTAAATAGTACATTGCACGTCCGACTGCATCAAACCCTATGAACGGTGTGCATATTTTCTTCGAAGAACAGTCTCTTTGGAGGGAAACTGTTAAGCCACGATGACTGTATCAATGGACACAATTTCCTCAAAGGTAGCAGGAGTGAACTAAAGTGCTTTTGATTCAGAACGATTACAAAGAGAGCGAAACGTCTCTTCTGAATGAAATCACAAAACTAATTTACCCTGTACGGTAACATTTCGGGTAATGATGGAAAGTAAAGGATTTTGGTTGACACAGCTTAATTATTATCGAGTTCTTCCCAGATTTCAAGATGGAATGTTTTGTTATCCAATCTTGCAAGAGACAGTAGAATATGTGGCAAGAGGTCTAAGCCCAATCCTGGTAAGAATGTGTGCCAGTGACGTGCTCAAGTAAGGGTAGAATCAGAGACTTTTGATTCTGTTCAAGAGATAAAGACTGATGTATCTGAGTAAACTTGAGGCTTGTGGACAATTCTGTGTGATGTTCAACATGCATCAAAGAAAACTGCCTGAAACTAAACTTCCTTCAAAAACTTGCATGTTCATCGTAAGTCACACCCAACAAAGTTGAAAAGTGCCACGTTTGACTCTATAATGATTGAGTAGTGCAGATATTGTCTGTTGTGGTAAAATGTTTGACGCCACCAATTCACGTCAAGTTGGAAGAAACTCTTCAAGCGAAGTACTGGAAACAAAATTTTAGCCTAACTGATCATTCTGCAGACAAAAGATGATCTGACATGTTCTACACTGTCCTAAACGCAATTAACAACGTAAGTTTTGTCTGCGTTGTTTGATCAAATAGAAAAACGTTGACCATCGGGAAAACGTTAATGGGAAATATCAGTAAACCAAAAATATGAAAATACTCAAGATAATTAGAAAAATTATCTCGTAATTTGAAAAATGTTCGGTCGATATTACTAAATGCTCGATGTTGTTCTAAATGAGTACAGGTAAACTGTTATGTAAACAATAAAACTAGTGTGACTGGTGCATTCATTGGTTAAGTTAAACTCACTCGAAAAAATACGAACGGGTTGTAATGGAATGTAACACAAAAATAAAACGGTTTATAATTTTTCTCAGAACTTATATTCATCAACTGCGGTCTATCAGGGCCGAAAAAGCGAAACTTGGACATCGGTTAATTAACAGTAGCAAGCGATTAACAAAAAAGTAACCATTCAAAGTAATAATGGTGATGGTATGAAAAACAGAGCGGACAGTCATTTATGTAAGACGATCGGAATTAAAACTCAGACCGAATTGCTCAGCTACAATCTGGCTGACACGTTTTGTTAGGATGTTGTTACAACAGAGAGGTTACCCGTTGGGGCAGCAGTGAATGGTAAAACATATACATTGTACAAAGTGCTTGGTACTGTCTACAGTAGGACGCTACGAATTCCAGTCAATGCCTCGTAGTATGTCATTCAAGTTATTTTAATTTAATAAAATGACAAAATGTTAAGAGTAAAAAATAACCAGTACAGTAAACCTGAAATCGTTTAATTCTACTCTACCCGAAACCGAAAGAACTTCACTGACGGGGAAACCAATATTGAAGTGCGGATGTTGATAAGAAAAGTGAAGTTTTTCTTGCCTATGCTGGAAACCGAACGCCATTTAGTTTTTTGCAACATTTTTTTTACTAAAACGAATAGTTTTATTCTTCCACTTTTTAATCAAACATACCTTTTGTCAATTCTCCGTCGTCCCGAGTGAAACGACTTAACTGTCAAAACTTTTCAAAATCAGCCGTAAGTGAACGCCATTTATCGTCACCGAACTTACTTGCAAAGCACACTTTGTCCTACATTTTTGATTACCTGTCTAACTGAAGAATGTTAGCATCTTTAACGTCGTCATTATAACAGAATATGTGGGCTGTAATGAATACGTGCATTATCTGTGGGTTAGGAGGCAATATTTGTTGAATTGCCTGACCGACCGTAAGTAGCCTAGTTGTTCTGAGTATGCTGCTATGAAACGTTTGAAATTCTGTATTGGAACCGGGTGTCGGGTTTATCGATAGCAGTGAATGGCCCTACACTGTTGTGAATAGAAATATTTCTAGTTGAGTTAATCGACGGAGCAAGCAATGAACAAGTTAGAAGGTAGTACTGCAAACCAGTTCTACTATGAACAACGATCGTTGACTACCAGTTACCCGAATCACAGAGCACCACCGTTACTGAACGTTTTCCGCCAAATTCGGCATTTAAAAAACGGCTAGTCATTGTTTGCGTGAACCACTTCTTTGGAAGTTAGTATAGATCACTGATACTTTTGCATTCAATGAAATTGTCTGATTCAAAGCGCCCAGTTGTCTACACATTTTTGACAAGAAAATAATTTGAAACATGGTTTGTGGCAGTGTGATTTAGATGAAAATCGGTAATTATTGGCACAGCAATTGTCCCCATTATATAATGTCCTAGACACACGTACATGAAGTAAAGTTACCTACGTGGATGCCGTGAATGTTAAGAAATAGAAATTGATCGTATAGTAATTAGAACTGTGTACAGCCGCCGAATATGATTCATTGTGACTAGACATTACGATATAACCAGTTCGTAATGAAAACGAACGGAACGGCAACTGTTCTGGTGTATGTCCACAAAAAGTTAAATTGGATGCATTGCAGGTGTTAACAAAGAGGACATGTATATTAAGATAATGACATTCAGATGTAGGTCGAAAAAAACACGTTCCTTATTGATTTTTGCAAGAACCCTGAAGTAACGCAGTTAAACTTGTTTCAACGAAGCTCCTTTTAATCACATAATGCACGTCAATAATGCCTTCTCCAGTCGAATAGGAAACAATATTTTTATTTGAGTACTACGGTCTGCTCCAAGAACTCAAACATGTAACACCACCGTCCTTCCATAGTGTCGCAATTCTCAAATGTAGCGGAGAACAATGTTTGAACTGCTTGAATGAGGTTGGAGCAACGAATAAACAAATAATCAACTGTAAATTTGCAAAGCTTTCACCGGATAATAGACAAAACGTACAGTTCTCTGACGTTGATATATTGCAGTTATATTGTCAGGCTTTCACTCTACTTGTGCAGGCGTTATGGTGTTCAGAAATTCACCGGTATTGTGACTACTTCAGTTCGAAATTTTAGAAGCACACTGCAACAAACATTGTACTAGGCCGATGTCAATCACAATCAGACAATAACTACTGTAAATAACCAGCGTGTGTGTCATGAAAAATAGGGGTCAGCTTTGCCAAATTGCAAAACAAACAACGGCACATGCACATTCTGTTAAGATTTATCAGTTCACACAAATTCGTGTATCATATGCATTGGACAAGCGCGATACGAAAGTTTAAAGCTTTTGATAGACGCTTAATCACCACCCGCTCGACGTTAGTGTTGACAATGATTGATGCACAAAACTGCGAACCAAAGTAGCAACCAAACATGGAAAACAACGCGGTTTACACAAGTGAGGTATGTTGAGGGCATAGCAAGTTTTAGAAGAGATCCATTTGCGAAAAATCTGGACTTCGGCTGGATTCGAACCAGCGACAGAAACACCATGCCAAAACGCGGCAAGCGCTCTACCAGCTGAGCTACGAAGTCACGCCGGAAGCTCAGAAATTTCACATTTGGACCTAGTTACCCACCCAATTAACTGTGTCATATTGAATTCACCAAATGATCCAGCTGATTGACTGCCCAAGTATGATTTCTCGATCAGATCACACTGGAGACTACCAACGCCACCGATGAGCACTGACATTGAGTTACTGCGAACCAGAGTAGCAACTAAACATGGAAAAAAACGCAGTTCACACAAGTGAGGTATGTTAAAGGCAAAACAGGTTTTCTCTTATTTTTGATTAATCTTAGAATTAAGTAATGCTATATGCTGGCAAAACTGTAATTACTTACATTTAACACTCAGGAACACATACCGGTTCCAACAAACACGAGCTGACGATATTGCTCGAATCTCTGCAATCATAGCTCGGATATACAAACAAAAACGTCCGCTTCGCAACCAACACAAACGTGATATTTATTCTGCGAAGTAAAGTCCCCCAATACAGGATTCAGTTTTCATTAATATTCGAAAGCACCGTCAACATTGTCACTGAGGTTAGTCCGGTTGCGTTGAAATTGGCTTGTTTGTGTCTAGTATAAACATGCTGTCTGCTAGTAATCTATGATCTCAATAATATTCATTTAAATCCAAACCGTTATCGACTTTTTCTAAATAGAAGGAAATCTCAAAATTTGCAAACTGTTACAGTCGTTGACTCAAAGACTACGATCAGCAGCCAGCTGGAAATTTTATCCGTGTTTATCTTGAGAGATAACAGCCATCAATAAGCGCAATTGTCCTGACATTTAATTTGGTGTTTAACGTTACTATGGTAGCACCAATAATAATAGTAGCGCAAAACAGTTCACGTCAAAGCATTGGTTCACTTTAGAATCAAGTTATAGTTTCGCCGTTTACATCAAGGTGGTATTGCGAAATACATTCTTGTAGGCAAATGCATATTAACCAAATTACTTCGCTTTGTTTATGCATAAAAATTAAATAAATCAAATTAATTGAACCGCAGAGCTTGTAAACCCTACCAAGGAAAATGGACGTTGGTTTCATTGGTGAGTGCTGCTGAATTTATAACTGTCCTTTCAAGTTTATTAATCTTATCACTGCGTGTAGCCTTAACAGGAGTCTCGACCATATCTTTCCAAGTTTTACCAAGAATTTTTGAAATTACAGATTTGAAGACAAAGCTGTACATTTCACTTATTGCAGATAAAATCATCTGCCGTGTTTTTCAATAGGTATGGACATAATGAACCGGTCAGCATAGTAAAAATTCGGTGGTTTCATTGCGGATGGCTACGATTGCCATCTTACGATGATGTTTGGCCCATAGATTGGTAGGTTCTTGCGAGATGTCTCAGTGTCCCAATGATCCTGATGTATCTTAACAGTGCTCTCTGTTAACAGTTAGTCTCGGTAAGAACAATTGATTGATCCCGTCCCATCAGGTAGTCCTGAACACTTACCCAGATTCTTTGATCCAAAAGTAGGAAGCCATGGGCATCTGGAGTTAGGAACTTAGGACTGAACTGCTTACAGCTTCACTCAACTAAAATAAGCTGATCGGAGTGTAACAGATGTAGGTTCAGTCAGCACAGCAAACGGGGATCGTCCAAAAAAATGCAAACAGTGCCCTCCTGCGTTTTCTCCCCATTTTCCCCAAGCGGCAAGGCTCAAGTTAGCGATTGTCCAAGCGTAAAATACTATTTGCAAACCGCTTTTTGAATGCGCAGATTCCAAGATCACAAACCAGTGCCAAAACTTCAAACATTCCTATTCCGAATAATTTTCCACGGCCAACGTACATGGTTTCTGGCAATCTATGCCCAATCCCACAGAGATTATGCAGTTTTTGGAATGTCATAGTATTACCTCGAAGTGTATGCGTTACACTCGACAATAACACCGAATATTAGTCTGAAATTTTAGCAGAACTCAGGCGATTGCAAGGATACAGCCAAGTATAAAGTGCAACACAATGTGAAGTTAACATCATAAGAGACACTACATTCGGCTTCATCTCTGTAAACACTACTTTGTTTCTTCCTCGTTCATGGTATTGAATGCGTCTGTTAATAATTTGAATAGAATAAATGTGACAAAGTGTCAATCAGAATAAATAGATTATTGTAAAAAAAACTAGAACACGATGACGTGTTTTTCAGTTCCAAAATTCTCAATGACAAATGTTTCACGCGTGAGTTACTATAAGCAACACTGTAACACCTCCGTTTGGTGTGTCCATCAAGCATATGTGCTACCCGTATCGACTTGTCAATTAATCGACCGTTGCGCTATTTGTGTTTTTCGTTTACAACACAAGTACGATATTCGAAAGGGTTCTCCAAAATCATTTTAATTCAGCCTAACTACTCTCAACACGTAGGGGGTTTATCTTGCACAACTTTCAATTCGACAATTCTCAATCATTGTAGTCAACATAGTTTCTATCGGATGAATATTTTCATATCATACCTATAAATTCACCAGCGACTCATGAATCCGTGGGAATGTATTAGCCCGTTGGACTCTTTTTATCGACCATTATGCTATTGGTGACAATTTACAAACCAATCGCAGTGAATTATCAAAAGCTTTTCGCACAAATTGACCTCTTTCCTTGTTCAAATGCATTCGTGAGCGGAACAAATTTTTCCATACGGCGGATAGTCGTCATAATACGATTGTAGCGTTTCCACAGTGGCCTCTTCCACTCAAACACATTTCATTGGCTTGGTTCACATGGTTTTGAAATAATAACTTGAAGGCGCTGCGTGCTTTTCTGTTTGTTCTTATTTACTCGCTATTGAATGTTTTGACGAGATTAGAGCCAATAAACACATTTACTGACTTCCTGGACAAACAAAACTTACAGACAGAAAGTCTCAGCTCAGCGGATTAAGTTTAAAGCATTGGTGTTAGAAGTCTTCTGTTTGATCGTAGGATGGGAACCAAAAGGATAGCAAACATTTTCACGCAAAATGATGTCTGAATATAATAATTTTCACCGGGCAATCGCGTGCACATTCGAATGCATATATTCCAGGAGGTAACCTGTTTGATCATATCGCGCGAGAATGTGCATAACTAACTAATTTGGGTTCGGAAATGGGTAAGTAAATCGTAATCTTATTTGAAGATTTCAAGATTCGAAGCCATTTTTACAATGCTCAACTTCAGTTTTGTTCTTCTGTGAAATCGAACATAAAAGTTTTCTTTGAAACAATGGTTCTCTGAAATAAAATTGAAAAAGGCCAACCGTATAGCGTGAGATATCTTGTGCACGGACACTTCCTTCGCATCTCATCTGTTACTACAGCGAAATTAGTGCAATCAATATATAGCAATGAGGTATGGCAACACTGGTGAAAAATGCGGACGCAGTAAGCCAGATCAAAATGATCGAGAATCAAGCACAGGACATTCCGATGACGCAATATGAGGCTGATAAGGACGGTTATGTTACAAGGTCAAATGGTCATGGACAGTTAAATGGCGGGTGAAGACAATGTTAATAAGTATTTTAAACTGGACCGGAAACAAATTTGTTAGTTAGATGCGCTGTAGAAAGTAAGATAAAGCGTTCAGCTTAATGGTAGGTTTTTGGGGACGGGAGAAAATTACCAATGAATGGATAAGTTGATAACCATTTGTTTATGGACACGTAGAACCGGGTTTATTCGTTGAACGGCAACAGCCTCCGCGAATCGTAGACTTTGATCCGTTCCCGGGTGATACATGATAGAAAATGCAGTGTCACCACAGGCTCGATGACTCGTCTCGTGTCAGTGTTTCGTGATTGCACTTCGAGCAACGCCAGTTTCAGTGGAACCCTGCCATTTTGGGATGTGTTCACTGATGCGTGTCCCCAGTTGCCTCGATGTGCGGCCAGCGTACTTGCATCCACAAGTTCAAGTGAAACCATACATTACATTTGATTGGACAATCTAGACGACCGGGTCCTTCCTCGGTGGGCTCGGCAGTTGCGAAGTTTCCTCAATGAACGCTATCTTCGCAACGCTGTAGGTCCGTCTTATTAGGGCTGAAAGTCTTCGTCAGATTAAAGCTGAAATGTTATCTCTTTCAAATGATAAACGAAGGTAGACATTTTTCAGTGGAACAGTTATTGTAGTGGGATTCTGTCCTGTTCGCTTGGTGTATTCCTCCATAAACTGAGGTGGGTCACCGTTATTGATCAGTATACCATAAAGGAATTGTTCTTCACCTTCGACCTTATCAGGTGTGACAATCTTAGGAGCCCTACACAACAGAGTAAGAAAGAGGTCATGTTTTTATGGAATTGCGGCAAAACTTTTAAACTGCACAAATTGTCTATTCCAAGTTTTCTTATGGTGTATGATTCTGGACAGAGATCCGTCTATATTTCTATGCAGCAGAATATCAAGGAATGCAGTTGTATCGTCCTTCTCAGTTTCTATTATGAAATTATCGTTCTTATGAATAGAGTTCAACTGGTCATGCAATCGGCACATTTGAACCAGCGAATTATAAATCATAAAAGCGGTATCTACGCATACTCGGTAAAATTCCGTCTATCGAATTGTTGCTTTGGCTTGCTGTTCAAGATAACCCATGAAGATGTCCGCTAGTACAGGTCCTAATGGGCTGCCAATTACAATCCTGTCACTTTGTCTACAGAATGCTCCATCAAATAAAAACTGTACGTATGATGTAAGTAGATGAATTGGTTTGCATAACTCGTCTGGAGGGAGCTTTAATTGCAGATTCTCAGAGAGTAAATAGTTATGAATGATGTCTATCACTTCATTAATTGGAAGATTAGGGAACGGTGGTTGTGCGCCAGAAGACACCACTAGCTTGTATTTCACGTTGTTATCTGAAATAAAGTCCATGATTTGAAATGTGTCCTTCAGTCCATGACAGCTACGTTTTCATCATGTCAGTTCGATAGTTTCCACAAGCCACTCAGCAATCCCGCTGTGTAGGTTTTTGACAGACCGTAGGCACATGGTGTCATCGCGTATACAGACGTTAGTTGGATGAAAGTTGTCTGGTCGATCATACCCTTCATCCGTGATTCTTTTAGTGCTTTCGTGATGGTTCGTTCAACCTTCATAACTGCATCGTTCTGCTCGGTATCCCTTCGAAATGCTGGAGTGTCGGATAATATATCTAACATTTTGCTAACGTAGTCCGCTCGATTCAGCAGTACGACTTCAAAATCCTTATCGGCTTAATGTTGTCATCTGAATGCCCTGTTCTTGATTCTCGATCATTTTGATCTGGCTTACTGCGTCCGCCTTCTTCACTAGTGCTGCCATACCTCATTGCTATATATTGATTGCACTAATTTCGCTGTAGTAACAGATGAGATGCGAAGGAAGTGTCCGTGCACAAGATATCTCACGCTATACGGTTGACCTTTTTCAAGTAAAAGCTTTCCTTGCGATGCGAAATTGTGACATCTCTTATCCTAATAACGATCACTGGGAGAGCAGTGAAAATGAGGAAACACTGATATCAATAGGTCATAGTCGATAATATCCAAGTTCTCAAATCCCTAACTATTCGGTGCGAACGTCGCAGGTAATCGGAGATAGTCCTCATGACTGAAATATAAAGGAACGTCGGATCACTAGACACTTACGCATGTCTTTGTACGTCTCACTGGTATCTCCAAGCTAGTTCACCATGAATGAACGTCTTCTATTCCAGTGTTGTATGCATGTTTATTTTGCATACAGTGAACATCCTTTGTACCTGCTATCATTATATGTTTGTTCACAAACGCTCAACAGTTTATTCTATTTGATTGAAATCCATATACAATTAAATAAGGAGCTAATCTGTCGCTGAATTTGCCAATTTGTAAAGACTTCCAAACATCGTCTTTTTCTACATTTGCCAGCGAAGTATTTTCTACTACGAACAGTCTCCACAATTTTAAAATCTGCTCAAAGTGAGTAGCAATAAATCAAAGTAGAAATTTTATATGTATTTCATCCTCTAATAGCTTTTCGTCTGCGAACAGAACCAAAAAATCACATCTAGAATTTTGATTACATTTTTGTATTTTCTTTTTGAATTGTAGGGTTGTGCATGCTCAAATTATGTACTTAATCAGACGCTTTATACTGACTGTCAGAATGTTTGATTTTCACGAAATTCCACTACCAGCGCGATAACAAATATCTCACACTTATTTGCTTTTGTTATCATACTGTTTACTCGAAGTTTGCAAATGGCTGACAAATTTTGCGAGTGCAGTTTAGAAATCAGTTAATTTTCTCTCGAGAAACGTGTGGTTAAGTTGATCTATTTTATCGATAAGGAAGCATTCTGATGATGCCGGTAGTTAGCGTAAATATTGCTCCTGAAGTTGCATGAGCTATTCTAGTTCTGATTGAAATGACAGTTTAATCTTCTTCGGAATTGATCATGGTATATATGTGCGTTCCAAATCTCAGTGATTTACCTGAAGTATGAAACTTTAGGTTTGAAAGATTGATGTTAGTTTGGTTGTGTGCCTAGAGCATATTAAAGAATGATACAAACAAATATTGGTAACAACGGTGATCTTATCATTAACAAGCAAAGCGCTAGTGATTAAGTGGATGTTAATTTCTAGGTTATCATTAAAGTGAGCTAACCTCAATTGTATGTTAGAGAGTATCCTAAAACTGCACCGCCAATGTGTGCGCACACCAAACTAAACTGCAACATGCATTGTAAATGCCTGTAAAAGAAATAATGACACAGCTTGCATTACGCAGAAAACTGATGATGTGGTCACTATTAGCCGGTAGCGCATAAGGTTAGTGAACTTAATGTTTGATGGGAAATTGTACCCTTGTAATAGTTGGACCGGTGATTCGAACTCAAATGCACCATTGCTAAGTGAGCCGGAAGTCAACCTAACGTTTATAATGCAATGTTGTTTGTCTGCGACGAAAAATATACAGAAAGTGCGATTTGTCACCAGAGTTGAAAACTTCCATTCCATTAGGTTTATTCAACCAGTTCGCTCTCGGTTTAATGGAGTGATATTTGTCCACTACTGTAACAGGTGCCTTAGGTTAGTCCGATCATTCATGCCTTGTTTGAGTTATAATGCTGGGTCGAAAAAATGCATAACTCATTTTTGACGGAGACACGTTTTTAATAAACCACATAGTACAAACACTTTTCCTCGAACAAGCCCGTGTTTCCTACGAAAGGTCCATGTCATATTGATGTTGCGGAATTTGACATCGATGGAATTTGAATACATGTTTGCAGTGCGATCTAAGTTGCAGTAGCTTGTAACCACTGAGGATATTTCCTTTGAAGGAGTTTCACTGTCACTAAATCTATGACTGAAGTTCACTGTTAATAATTAGTCAAGTCTGTTGGAAACGGAAGTTAAAACAGTGATTTGACCAAACAGTGATTTTGTTCTAAAAAGTAATATTTATATAGAGCACTGAATACTGCTTTGCCCAAAATGCACTTTCGAACTGCGCGGTGCGATGCAATGTTGTGGACTACGTACTGTACAATTTGTTACCCATGGTTAATATCAGGTAGCCAATTCCTATTGTTCAAATGAACAAATTATCCACATCTAAAAAGTGTACAGTATTGTATGTTTGAGAAACCGTGTGCAAATTTCAAACTGCTCTATTCGAGTTTGCCGGCTTTCAGAACGGACAGTGTTTATTATTCATCAGTTCTTAGTTCGCATTCGTTCGTATATACATTCCAGCCTGATGTGTTTATTAAGCCGGTTGATGAATACCAGGTTTCGAGACATTTTCATGCCTGTCTGGTGTTTTCCTAAATAGCGAATTCTGCGGTGATCAGGTTGAGGGTGTGTTTAATTTAATCCCCGTGGACGGAGATCGAAGAGAATTGATCGTGTCTGTTGATGGCCAATTCGTGTTCAGACATACCCGTTGGTAACTCCTAACCGGTTTGCCTGACCCAATGTTGTCTGCATTCATTGAGTTGCACTTTGTGTGCCGCATAACTTCTATCAGCCAGTCACAGTTGTTCATTTGGTTTCGTTAACATTCTTCGTAATTTTACCGTTGATTTGTGTCCTGGAATGATGCTGTGTTGTCTCAGGCGTCTTGCGGTCATTTCTGATACGGCTTCGATGTACGAAAACACAATCCGTCCCGCAGCTGGTTCCATAGATCATGAATCTCTTTCCGTCTACACAAGACTCCGTCTGACGAAATTTCCCGATTATCCGATTCAAACGAACACTCGGTACACGCACTCTTCTTCCTTCCTTCGGAATCCTACGGTAATGCAGTGTGTTTCAACCTGTTCAAACAGAGTTTGAATGCGACCCGTTTTTCATGGTAGGCTAAGTGGTCGCTGTGATATTTGGGGAGTTAAACCCCGTGTGTTTCTTCTCGGTAAACCAAGGTCTCCAGCGTTCCATCGGGTTTGTGTCTGATTGATACATTCAACAACAGTACCTGGTTATTGGTTTCAATCTGCATGGTGAATTCGATATTGTTGAACACGTTGTTGAGCAGTCTGTGTCTTCTATCATTGAGCGTTTAAAGATTAAAAGCGTGCCGTCAACATATTGTGTGCATATATTTGGCCTAATTTTTGGCAGCGCCATATTATCCAACTTCTGCATGACTGGTTTGTTGACATGAACTTTCTAATTGTGCGTCTAGTAATTTGCTCACAGATTGGAGCTTCGGATTTGAAGTATGCTGACAAACACGATTCCATGAGTTTGGGCATGCTTTCCGGTTTCGAAGACTCGTTTGGTTGGGGTTTTTCTGTAGCAATCTCTGCAGTGTTTGTTGGTCAAGGAAATATCAATGGAGGTTAAGAGCGCTCTCTCATCATACGATATCGTTGTTTCTTTTTCTATCCTGGCGTTTATCAGATAACTCAAAAATTGCACAGAATTGCTGGTTTGAATCCGTCTACGAGATGTCTTAGTCACTTGAATAGGTCTTTGATGAGACTGTACGACTGGTCGTAGTGAGATACCGTCGTTGCGTATGTTCCATATAACATATAATCGAGCAGTGGTTGCTTAATCCGGCTGCATTTTCAAATGTTTTTGTTTGCTTACTTTGTGCGTATCTTCTGGGTAATTTTTAGTGCGGTGTTGATTTCGTTGGCTATTTATATGGTAAAGGTCAACATTGAGTAGGCGGTTGATTTGCCGGGCAACTGATTCGTTTCCCGACGTAGTCCAACTTGCCCATAATGACAGTCATCCATCCTTTGTTATCCTTTAAGATGGTGATGTTCTTTTCAAGGTTGTCCCATGCTAGCTATTTGCTTTTGGTGAGGGTATTAGACTGCATGCTGCGGGTTATGATTATGGCGATAGACTGTCGGATTTGTTGCTGTGCCTATTCTGACAGGCTGTTAGATTTCACTGAGTCCCAAGTTGACCAACTGTCCTTTGTTTGTTAAATCATTCCTGCTAAATTTGAGTCCTTCCACGAGAACGTCGCCGGCGGATAGCCGACGGTTTGGTAAATTTTGATTCACGTGTAGTTGCTGATGTCAGCATTTTTCTTCGCCAATTTTGACACTGTCTTCAAATGCCATTCTTTTTCTATCCTCAGTGCTTGCGACTTGCTCTCCCGTCAGTGTCCTTAATTGCTATGTCTGCCTTTCAACTGTCATTTATTTGGAGTTTTCCCTTTAATTGTCATGATATTGCTATATTTTCGTGTCCAATTACGGATAATGGTTATTAGAATACGTGACATCCGTTTTCCATTTTGTCTGGTTATTCCATAGCTTTTGGATGGTTGAGGGATGGTTTGTTGTTAATCCTGAGCTGGAGAATGTTTGACGCAGGCATTTGTGCTTAAAGAATAGTTGATGAGACTTTGAAGCTCCTTCGAATTTAAAGGTCTGTCAGTAACGAGCGGTCTTTAGCACAGTGATCCCATTTAGGCTTCCGAGATTTGGGTCTGGTCGATCACACTATAACCCTCAAGCATGCACAAATTATTCCGACTAGTTTCATGACAACATTGATACCCCTTAAATGCTAACTTCGGCAAATATCCGGATACCCAAATCCTCAACCTGAGCCGCGATCGAAACCTCCATTACTCCCAAATACCACACTTCATGTAAACTGCCCATAAATTTTGGGGTCTGTGACTACAGTTCCGTTTGCTCAAGGGTGGACTGTTTATGACTCATCCGCTTTCTTTTGAGGCAAACGCTGCATTTTCACGCAATTGCATGTGGTAATCTCTGAGGTTTCTGCGATACTTTGCATTATGCTTCACATAGATTGTCACGGGCTAATATGAAGGCGTAGTAACTAAGTAAAACAGCCACAAATGTCACATACAGCCAGACTCCCACAATTAGTAACACGGTCATTAAAATCCCCATTGTCAGTGAGGGTTCAGGGATTTACGTTATTTTAAAATGGAATACCGCCTACACTTGATCACAGCCTTTGCATTCAAATAAGCCTTTCCAGCTAACCCACTCCGGAAGAAAGCATCAAGGTCGGGGTACAAACTCCGATCCAGAAAAGGATATGTACAACTGATGAGCCCTAATACGAGTGAAACTCGGGACTGGTGCTTTCTTTTGAAGTGAGTTAGCCGAAAGGTTTACCTGAATGCAAAAGTTGCGATCAGGTGTCGGTGGTGTTCAACTTCGAAAAATGCTTCATCCTTCGAGAAAGCACGTTTTGCGGAGACAGAACCATATGCCTGAGTAAAGAAAGTGGGCATCAGGTTCGGTAACGTACACTGTTGTATCACCAACTTTTCGCCCAGAGGTTTTAGTAATTCATTAGTGTACAGGTTTTTGTTATGATTTCAAATCATCATCTGTTTTTTCATCAATTTCTGATTCATAAGTTTTCAATTTGACTCAGATCTGGCTGGTAGAACCATCAAGAAAGTTATCAGATTCCAGGTCTGATATACTGAAGTCCTTTTATAATTCAACTGCAGCCTGACTAGTAAAGCTGTTTGCGTCTAGCCGAAAACCAGTTGCCTTACAGGATCTAGGCGGTACGTTTGAACCTGCCAAGTGCAGACAGAGCACTAATAGGAATTTGCAGAAACCGCTTATTTTGTCTGCGACTGCTTGTTTGAGACCGGACTCAAAAATGGGATACAACTAGTGAATTTAATGGAGATCCTGCTCCAGTGCACGTTCACTGTGCAACTGTTATTCAACAATGTGTTTTATCGACAAACAGAGGACACAACAGTGGGTCACCTATTCGGACCTTTGCTGACAGACGTCCATGAGATAGCTTGAACGCACCATGCTTCACTTCATCATCAACCAGTTCAGTCATTGCTGTCTCTATGCAGATGACCTATTTATTATCAAATATAAATCTTTCAGGAAGGTGGCGTGTAACTACGAAGAGTGTTGGACACATTCACTCACGCCAACCAGTTTACTAAGTTTACAGTCACTCAAGAGACTGAAAATTCGCAAATAGACGGCATTGCTCAACGCAAAGTTTACCGGTAAGATAATCAGAATGGTCAGTTCAAAAACGTTTCTATTTTTCTACTTTTAAAACAAAAGCGAAATTCGGTACGTCACAAAGCTGACGGAGCGGGAAATCTATATTCAACGGATACGTTAGATAACGAACTTAAGTTCGTGGAAAATATATTCCTCATTACCAGCTACCATGAACAATGTATAATTGAAAGAAGAGGGTTAGACCTACACTGTAGCCTGAAGTACAGGATGTAAGAAAGAGTCGACTCGAGTGCTGTTCAAAGATGACAACACCTTGGAATGCTTCAAAAGTATTTGTACTTAGACGACCAGGTGGACTTATGTCACAGTTGGAATCCATGTACAAATCACCAGATCTTCTGTTCTCCTGTCCACTCAGACCTCATCTGTGTGTATTCCCTCCTTCAGTCATTCTCGTGGACTGCTTTATACTACCAAAAAATTAAGTCGGTTTCCGGAACGATTCGGGAAAATCTACCCACTTTCATTGAGGTATTTTGAAACAGAGCCGGTGATTCTTGTTAACCAAGTTCACCGGACCGAAAGTGTATACAAATTAACACTGATCAAGCCTTTCAAGTAGTTCATCGCTTTCCAGGTAACTCAACAACGGGGGTCTGAGTAGAAAACAATCCGCACTCTCAAAGATGTGGGAATCGGGCTGCTTGACTAAGCATTGTGTGATCAAAAACGATTCATTTAGTTGCTCCGTCTAACTTACCCTCAAGTTTACCAGACCGATAGATTTGAGACAAACATGGTGGGTTGATAAAATAAATGAACACTATGTGCTGGACTAGTCAAGTCACCACCATGTGATTGATCTAGTTTATTTGCAAGAAGTTCGATCGATGAGTCGATCTGGTTCTATCGTCTCTTTTACAGGTGTACCAACCAAAAGTATATGTTCGCCACTGTGTTCTCATCCTTAATTCGGCAATGAACTATGCGATTTCAGGGTGGTTGAGTGAAGAATAATGAGAAGCATCATGAACTAGTTTACGGTGCGCAAAAAACATCATGCGCATAGTTTTATCTGTCGTTAACTGTTGAATTATGACCAGATCAATTCGGTCTTAAAGGAACAAACTACTTGTAAAGTGTTCTACCTCAACTTGAAAGCCAACTCCACTCTACTCCGACGGAATTCCCGCTGAAGTATTCTTTTTTAATCAACGAACTGTAAGTGTGGTGAGCTAGATGAATACACACTGATAGCATCTTTGTGGTTTTTTGAGGGTAATGTGCTGTTGGTAGCCCACTGTCACTAACTAATACGGCTAACTACATGGCTGCCTCCTCTAATTTCAGTTTTCACTGCTTCTCGCTTGAAGCTGGAAATCTAACTCTGTTAGCTTAGACGGCTTTATAGCAGTAAGCAACTGTTAGTTTAGGCGCAACAATCTACGTGACAGATGTTTAATGACTTGATGATCCTCGAGCACTTTCGTTGTAACTGGAAGATTGCGAATAGCCAACTTGAGAACGGTTCCATATTGCTATAGCAGTCGAGACTAATGGAATGCTTCATTTCTGATTAAAAACTCTTCCCCGTTAAAATTTGGCTTTTCATTTTCTAACTATTACAAAAATAGGTAGGGCAGTAAGAAGATGGACAGTAGTAGATGTTACCAGCTCGTATTGCCTCATCAGTACCAAGTAACAATAACTGAGAACATATATATGACAAACGAACGCAAACGATCAATGAGATGGTCAACTGGTTCAAAGTATGTCATTTTAATCTGACAGTCATTTGTGAGCTGGTAGAAAACGGATGCCTCCCGTTTTTAGACATCCCCTCCGGTCGCAAGGATAATGGGTCAGTAAGAAAGTATGTGTATCGAAAGCTCACTTGAACTGATCAGTACACTCATTTCACAAGCTTTACACCCATGAACAACAAGCCAGCATCGGTCAGAACATTGTTCACGCGTGCCATATGCACTTGTTCATCAGATTGTTTAGCTGATGAAATTCGACTGCTTACAACGACGTTGCGGGATAATAGGTATCGGCTGAGATTTATCAATAGACATGGCTAGCAACGAATAACATTAGACAAGGTTTTCACGGTTGGGAAGAAGAAAGTCTAGAAAAAACTGTTTTTTAAAGGTAACACTCTTTCATTTCAAACCACAAAACACCTCGTCGCCTTCGATAAGCGAGCATACAATGAAGCTGACATTGTAGTCGTTGAACGATCCCGTTAGCCGCCGTTATCCTCACTAAAGAGAGAGGAACCTATTGGCGTCAACTGACACTGTATTTATTAGTTTGTATGTAACTGCGGCGAAGTTTACATCGGTAGAACTTATAGATGCATGAAGTCTGGGACGAAGGAACCCGAAATTGGTTAGTGATGTGATTGTGCGGTATACTTCGTTCGTCTATCGCAAGACATGTTGGCCACCGGTCATGGGATTGATCTCGACTCAACATTCAGGATCATTGATGAGTAGAATGGGGTGTTTAGTTTTTATATAGAGTGAACATCACCCACAACTGATCGCAGTTGTCGCATTCACATAGACTTTGCAGTCGGCCCTTTTCGAAGAGAAGCACTAGACTCGAGTTTTGCTCTTGTTAGAGCTCGTCAGTAGTGCATATCCTTGTCATGGTCAAGGCTAGAACTCTAGCCGCGCTTTCATGAAACAACCGTGTTTACCACTGCGTCACCGACCTCACGTTAGGTACGACCGAATTATCATATGCGAATGCTCAACCACTTTCACTTGTGAAGATTATAATGCGCCATTATAATGCATGGATTATAGTGCGTCATGCTAATCCACGTTTCCTGCGTTTCGCTGAGGCGGTCACACTTAGTCATCTCAAGCCGGCATTGTGTGTACAAAAGCAATTATATGTCAGCCTTAGACACTCATGGACTTGATAGCTCCCCGTTGTTGTTCTTCCTTCAATTTGTTATTCCATTTATTCACCCCCACCCCAATATTTTCATACATACGGTCCTGGTTATTGTTGCTTGATACTGAAGATGTGATACGAAATGCTGGGATTTACCACTGTCCGTCTTCTTACTGGTTTGTTCAAATTTATGAAGGGAATAACTGTTTCAAAACAGGTAATACAGTTAGGCAACAGATCCGCCGGTGTGACCGAATTAGAGGAATTAACGTGACCAAATGCAGTCCGAGTAATTTGGCTTCTCATATAGCTACGGTGGACGACACAGAATGACCACTGAACGATCACCGGGTACACAATCAAGAATGTGTAACCAATCCACGACAGCCATTCTAACTGTATTAAATACCTCGTACTGCCCAAAACTACCCCGTTCAACTGTGCAACAACCATTCGACTATGACTGATGCGATATCTAGAATAAAAACATATGGGTAAACATGGGTATTCCATAATTCATTTTAAGGCCAGCACAGTTATATAGGGGATTTATAAAGTTAGATTGATATGTTGATCCAGCTTATTACAAAGAAATTAGGTTACCGGCCAATCAGTTGGCTTGATTGGTTCAATAAGCCTCTCTGGTCCATTTATTGGACCGTACATGTTGGCAATCGATGCGGTGGATTCGTTGCCGCGGTAGAGGCAGCGAACAAACCGCTTTTGATGAAATAACACCAGGTCAAGCAGTCTGATTCCGTTTTCCCCGGCAATACAAAGTGTTCTTATTTGAACCGTTTTTGGTTAGCTAACTGGCACGTGACGTACGCTATCGAGGGCATAATCAGTATCCATCTAGTTCCCAAGCTTAGTCAGACGAGCTAGAACACCACCGTTGAGCTATGGTGTCACGCCGTGCCTCAACCACCGTGAATCGTGCCCCGAAATTCTCTTCGAAAGCCGTCTTGACATCCAACTAATATAACCTTGCTCCACAGAAACAAATAGCATGGTATATTCACACAGACCAGGCTCGAGCTGTCATTTTGTCATTGTTATAAAACCGAAGAACTGGGGATAACGTGAACTGGATTAGAAGTTCTGCTGTGGTATAGATTCTGTTAATTGCCTGCTTGAACTTATTTCTTAGTCATTCTGCAGCACCGTCACCTTGGGAGAACACACGATCTGACAGTCTCATTTCCTACGTCCTAAGCTTCAGGTTTAAGTGATATTTGTAACATGTTTCTAGCAGCAGATTGTCTTGGGCAGCCGTTATCAGATTTAACAATTAGCACTCAAGACAAAAAACAGGGTGGACAGTATTAAGACATTCCTTGTTGTTTTCACACCAAAGGAGCACACGTTCAGTAGCTTGCCAAGGCGATGTATAGCAAACGCATCAGCGGGCTGTTACGTGTAGACGAAAAGAAAACGTTTACGTTTTATCATCCCTGGTAGTCCCTCGTGACCTTTGGCTCTTGTCTTTGTCTTTTTCGATGGGCCCGAATAACACGTATCTGTTTCTTAGCACCGCAAAATACAATGTTTCATCGTTCGCTCTCAGAAACGTTGTACCTTGTACATGTGAAGCCGCGAAAATGCCTGTAATACTCAGCTCAAATGTAGTGTTCAGTTTTTCTAACTTCAAACTGTTCCGACTATTATGTCATTAATGGGTCTTTCATCATTTTTCTATATGACTAATAACATTGATTTGGAAATACACACAACTGAAATTGTGTAATTTACAATGTGTCTAAAACACTCGACTAAATAAAAGTTTGCATATGTAGAGTACTTAATCAATATGATGACTTGATGATGTTGAGTGCTCTCTACCTCATTTATAAACAGAATAGCGGTCACCTGATCTGCTGTTTAGTCCTGTGTTACGTAGTATTTTCTCACATCGAAAACCAAAAGTGCAAAACTATATCATTCTTCAGCTGAGAAAATCCAAATGATATCGATGTGATGTTTGCTAATTTTGACGTATTTACACAAAACGCAAATAATGTCCATAATCATATCCTTCTGTATATGGGGAAAACATTTGCGGTAATTGTGTTTGGAATCCTGTTGATGATTACTCAAAACGAGTCAACCATGTCAAAATTGTTCTTGAGATTAGATTGGGTCAATTTTAATCTGGTTGACATGAATGTCCTTATGGCTTTTACATATTGTTGGTTCATCTCAACTGTAATCCTTTTTCATATAACTTGGAAAGATCACATTGCAGTGATAATCTTTGTCGATCAGACCCGTGTGAAAATTTACACATCAGTCATAGGTTATGATTTTTTCATACTGTTTTGTTCATTCTGCAAAAATCAGCTCATCGTTCTCTCCAACCCGCAGTTCATATATAATTCGGATATATCTTATATAAATGTGGGGGATTAAAGAAAGTGACCACAATGATTAAGCGCTTTGAAGAGTAGATATAAAAATATCTGAAAAAATTTTGTAGCGTAGTCGTTTATATATTCCTTATTCAACTTGAGTAAGACACCTCTGTAAAACGATCCAGAGTATACTGTGCATTACGTTCATGGGATCTGTTGAACGTTGACACAAGCAGGAAGTGAGATTAACAGCAAAGAAAATACAAACTCCTGATACTGTATTGTCCCATTTGCTTCATAACGTCAGTTGGTTTTGACTAATGACAGAAAACATTTAGACAAGATATGCACCATATTGAATCGTACCATGAAAAATGCTTTTAGTAACTTCCTTTCTGGTTACTGTTTGAAATGACTGTCATTCGTATAGGTACCGTACCGTAGTCCATTATCTCAAGCAATTTCATTCATTACAATTTGGGTGTGGCCCAGTGCATGCATGTGCATTAGTCAAATAGAATGAAAAACTCTAGTTATTCTCATCATGCTAACTGTTATTATGCCAACTTGATTTTATCTTTACACATAATTAGTATAGTCGGTTCCCCTCGTTAAATACACGTTGCATTACTAGCAATATGTGACTAAGGAATTGCATCCTCCTTGTTCGGCATTTTACTTTTCTTCTGATAAGCAAGAATCATTAAATTATGAATGATTAAGCGAGTTAATTAGTATAAAAGGTTCCTAAGTTACATTAAATGCCATCTGGCAGTGCAACATAAAAATGTGGGTGGTGTTTACTGTCATTTACTCAAGACTATTGAGCACAGCAACGTTTTTCCTGCCAGCTGGACTTCTTTTTACTAATTGAAAACTTTCTGAGCTACTCCGGACATTCTAAGCATGTATTCGGCATATGACTTTCGGCAGATGAGTGCAACTTAGGCATCGAAGTCGGAAAAACACTGAATGGAGAGTAAATGAATAACTCACTGATGTTATAGTGGTTTTTACAACAATCATCTTGCAGTAATCTGCGTGTACGTTCTGTAAAAACTGCATTGTTGCTTCTCAAACTTGATGCATTTTCGGAAGTGCATTAGCCATAGAACCGATTCCTCGGAATGGACAAAAACGTTTGCTGGTGCGGGCATCCCAATAACTAGTGTACATCGTGTGTCACTGTGTGCTAAGAGTCGCCTTCTTATGTTCAGTCCCTTATCTTGTAGCAAATGTTCTAACAGTGCGTTCTCAAGTCCGAACAACGGACACTGTGAACAATGGAGGACAGCTAACTGGTTCCACATTACCAAATAGTAGATCACTTATGGCTGGCACCTTGAACATCGTGCCTTGTAGAATTATCCGTGTCATTCGTTCAACTTCCTGAAGTGGATGTGCTATTCGTCAGTTCGCCTACGAAAATGCAATAGACCATCGGTTTTGTGGCATTTGTAGGTCAGCAGACAGAGGTAGCTGGGATAAAGGATGTAGTGAAGGTCACGTGTGAATGACAAACATGCAGTGGATGAATTCAACCATGGTCACGTGAACGACTCTTGCTGACAGACACATGGTAACAACAGATGTCTATGTGTACTCATAGTGTGTGATCAAGCAGTCAGCGCACATTGAAAAGGTGCAACAGATCGGAATGAAGACAGTGCATTGCATAGAGAATATGTAGCAAACCGCAACAGACCACCCCGTTCAAATTCTTCCAATAGTGCATATGGTCACACAAAATAACATATACTAGTGTTGCACACATTTCCAGACCTTGCCCAACCGACTGTTAAAAACTTGAAGTACCACATTTGGATTTCTGGCTCATGATGTGGCGGTTTACGCAACGATGAACTTGAAAATGAAAAAGACAATAGTCTACTATTTACATCCTGAATTAATCGGTCAAAACGCCCATCATTATCATTTTCTAAATGACCTCGGAGTTATTAGTAACAGATTGCCCACCAAGAATATTTGAAATAGAATTCGGGGTTTCGGTAATAATATCACTAAGGCGACAGTGTGCGTCACAAGTTATCGTGACAACTTTATGCCCCAAACTATCGAGCCAGAGATAATTCGGGGACATCATGTCCTGTGTTCATGATTTTACACACAGTTTGTTTCAGGTGAACACAAACCGCTCAAACATTGATGGTAGGTCTAACTGTTTCACAGTACACCTTAGCTCACAGCTTCCCGTCTAAAATGTAGGTCATGGTTATTTCACTTCTCAGTAAAACTTTAGATCTGTGTTAGATACATTTGTGAACATCTCAGAAGTGTATCACAGATTAACATTCATCTGCGAAGGTTACGTATTCTTTTAAAATGAAACGTCATATACGAATGTCGAACTTCAGTGTCATAATGCCCAGCTGGTTGTATCCTCTCCACACAAAAAAACAGTATACAACTGGATAACTCCAATCGATCATCACATGACAAAAAATTATTGGTCAAGTTGAAATAAGTAGGCCCTCGGAACAACTGGGCTAAGGATTACTCTGGAATGAACTAGGTGATAACCATTTAGTAGTGATCAATATAATAGAACTATTAAAGAATGTGGCGGTCGCTAAGGAGGTTGTCTACATTATTTGCTTGTAGCTTTAGCAGATCCAAACTAGTTACACGTTAAATAATTTGTCATGAGGTAGACAGTTTGTTTTCTGTCGGAAACTTACTACAAGCCTTGAATATATTTATCAGTCTATAAACCAGTGGTTGCTGCAAAATGTTCAAATAAATGCACGGTGGAACAAACCCATTACCCAAATAGGTAGTCACTGTTAAAAAAGGCGTTTTACGGAGGAAGTTTTCCCAATGATACTATGGTGATAAACCAAGCAGAACAGTGATTAACAAATTCACTCAGACAAATAGCTGAAATTCGTATAGCTTCTGGG
Source organism: Paragonimus skrjabini miyazakii (assembly GCA_014338405.1). Lineage (NCBI taxonomy): Eukaryota > Metazoa > Platyhelminthes > Trematoda > Plagiorchiida > Troglotrematidae > Paragonimus > Paragonimus skrjabini miyazakii. The sequence continues at coordinate 301,474 of JTDE01000069.1, forward strand.
ACTCACAAATTGCTCATTTTCATTCGAAAGCGAGTAGTCTGTATACGTCACTAAACAGTGGGTGATAATTCATTCCGAGACAGGACGAAAGTTACACGGACAGAATCCTCGGAGCCAAAGAATAGTTACCCAAAAAAGGGAGTAAGGGCCGATGTTATTAGAGAACTACAGTGTTGTTGATATACGTACACAACCAGCGACTGCAGGTGTTAAACACATCTCGACTATAGGTAATGTTTAAGGTCTACGTTGTATAATGAAAACCTTATTAGGTCATCCGAATTTAAAAACCCTTCACGCTCCTGAAATAATTGCAAACATTTAATCCAAATTGGCTCCTTATGTTCAGAAAGGGTGACGTCGTCGACTTCGTTAATGAAGTAGAGAGATGTAATTGCTAGCAACTTGGAAAATCTCTTCAGGTGACATACTATCAAGTGGTTGGACTTCTTTCCTCAGCTTAAAACTTCAACTTTCACAAGCTATACGAAGTACAGTGTAGCTTGGTAGAAGGAACTAAATGTTCTACTTTCAAAAACTCAAAAATCTGCAATATTTTAAACAGCACTTCCTGATAATAATGTTCATACTAAATACCTACCTATGCTACACTCTGCGATTGGTAAAAATATAAACAGTCAAAAATGTTTCGTTGTTTATGGGAGTTTACCTCACCAGTGAGCCGTCCTAGTTAAGCGTCTCATTATTATCTAAAACGGAGATTATCCCCGAAGAATAGAGTGTCAGCTCTACAGATTGGAAGTAATTGGCTCATCAGCGATCGATTTACTGGGGCTCATTCTTCCTGAGATAGACATTACCGGATTGAGTCAGTCTGAAGTAACTTATCTAAAATGAGGTCATAGTAATTCAAAGAACGCCAACAGTGCCTGAAATTTGCTTTGCGCGCAATTATTCGCTGCAATTGGTTAAGGTCCAGTGCAAGTGTAAGCTATTTTTTTCATGCGAAAACCTAACGTGCATTTGTACTGACGTTACACACAAATAGAAGAACCTGATTGAGGGCTTTCTTACACAAAAAACGATGCTAACTTCCAAAATTACACAAAATAGGTCATTTTCTAAGCCTCACTGGTAAAAAGGCGAAAAGGAACCGTCGAGTAAAGAAGTAGCCATTATTTCTGTAATTTACCTGAGGGTTAACACAGAGAACAGAAGTCTTGTTCGTTACCTGTCGTTCCAATGACATCAATGGGTATTTTCGAACGAACCTCTGGCTTCAAAACATTTCTTCACATCCACTAAACATTTGTGGATGACATGTTTAACGATGAGTTGTTCATACTACAAAAGATCCGGGGAAACTCGCTCTCTTAGTGAGTTGGATATGAAGCGATTCAAGCTGCCAGTTTTTCCAAGCCCATTCAGTAGGGTCCATTCATGTGTCAATGTGATTACTCACTGACTACTTGATAGAGGATCCACAATAATACACCAAATTCGAATAGAAATGTCCCTGAAATTGTAAATAATGGTCGCAGCACTAGTGTTATTCGGCGAGTTACTGTGCTTTGAATTACCTGCAGGTAATGATCTAGATGAATTACTTATAATGACGAACTGGAGTTACCGAAGTGTGTGAACTTCTGTGTCATGGATTACAACTATGTATCTTCTGAGCAGAATACACCACAAGTGCTACCATAACTGTTTTGAGGTTGTAGGGAGAGCACAATACCATTTAAAGTAGGTTTCGCGATATATTACGATAAGTAGACTGAACATAGTGCAGATATTTTCCAATAGATAAAACCCTATCTATGCCTTAGGGTTTAAACTGTTGTTCTGAGTTGGTAAGAGGAGATATGGTCTCCTGCAAAACGACAATGCCAAACTCTTTGATGAGAACAGGGTGTCAAATTTACGACTGAATCAACGAACCCACCCCTTTTTTTACTAACCTGGTTGATAGATTTAAGTTACAATGGAAGCACATGAGAATGCTGTACATGCAAACCAAGATAGCAGGGCTTGAACTCAGTATCGGTGTACACAAATGAGTCCGATGCTATATGATCATAACGTATGTCAAAAAATCAGTCAAAACTTGGGTACGAACAGTTACTGAGATGAAAGACTTGAAATGGCACTGTACACTAACAAAGGCACTTTAGAACTTTGCATCTATTGAGGCGGACGTTTGGACTCAGTGTGTGTTTATACTTCAACTGGAATATGTTCTCTTTGATCAAGATTCTTTCGATGCAACAAGCAATTTTTAAAACACAGGCTCACCTAATTCTGTTCACAAGATTCCAATATACCACACTGTTTCACACATCCGCATCGGAAACTTCAAATCTGGCCTCATGTGCAGTTAAGTTGTTGCCTAACAGTAACAAATCAAACAACGATATATTTTCAATGACACAAGATAAAATGAGATCGACATCAGATAAATTCCAGCTTGAATATATTTAGAAATTTTGTTTCTAATATGCTCCGTACTGTTTGTAACTCGGTCACTTTGGTAGAACATATATGCATCAGTTAGACCAATCCACTAAAGCACATAGTCATCACTTACTCTTGTGAACATTCGTGAACGTATGCAAATGGGAGCAGTTCATCTTACTACGTTCCATCAAAACAAATGAGGTAATTGTTGAAACCTGTCGCAAGATATATCGTAATTATATACAAAGTAATAGACCGGGAAAGAAATTGCAATAGTCATTAGTTACTTCGGTTAAAAAAGAGAAACCGCGCAGAAAGTCATAACACCTGCGTCGTGATATTCCATCTTTCGCCAAACTCACGCCACACACTAGCCACCAGACAGCGGTTTTCGGTTTAACCCGTGAGCCACAAACAAGACAAAACGTGACAGGAACTAAATTGAGATTCGCGAGGTGTGGTAGGCCCAAAGAAGTTTATGGAACAAGACATTTAAGCCCAGTGGTCGGTATTGTCCAACCCGAAAATCTCTGTGAGCTCCATCACCGCAGCCACGAAGTTCTCACTACGCAATTTTGACACTTCGCAGACCTCAGAGTCCAAAAACAGACAATATGTGAACATTTATATGGATGGACTGGGTAGTGCACTTCTGTTCCAAGGAAATATTCGCCGAAGTATTAGAAGGGTTGCATGCAGACAAATAACCGGTATTGCCATGGGGACGTTTGGTCAACCGTTAGCGGACATCTTCGTAAGAGTGATTAAGTAGCACCCTCCGAATGACGTATTTTGTGCAAACGATTGTTCAATAACATTTTGGGATTTGTTGACATTGACTAGTTTGATTTGTTTTCCACCGCTCTCACTAATGTTTATCCGCATTTATCTTTATCTCAGGAAGGGAAATCAAATATCACTTAAGTTATTTCGGGTGTGTTTATTATTAGACATGCAGGTGGCACATTACGATGATCACTACGTCTCAAAATGGTATGGGGTGGCAAATAATTTCAGGTGATCAGTTCTTCCCCAGCTACTTACCAAAGTGGCTCAGATAAAATCCTGTTCTATGGAGTCGAAATTATCTGTAACTCCAGTAAATCACGGTCACATCGGGTGATCCTGAGGAAAACTGTTATCATCAAAATAATCATCATTGACATCACCATCACCAACATAGCGACAAAAAACTTGATCAAAAGGTACTGTGGCTTGGGCCGCCGCTCACTTCAACAGTGACGTAGGAATCTCAAAAGAAAACGCTACTAATAAGTTTGAAAATTCATAAAAGAAAACTACATGGGAGAACTAGAAATGTTGTGAATGCAGGTACGCCAGTGAATGCGACACACCGCTATCTCGGATAGCGTCTCCAACCAGCGATTCAAGTGAATACGAAGACTCCAGCTGGGTAAGCGACCTCTACCCATTTTGCTCAGTGGAGCCATCAGGGTCTTCATATTTCGTGGCCATGTATTTGCCTGACCACCATGTGGTTTCATCCAACCCTTGGTCGTCTCAGTATATAGTGTCCATTATGGGAAACGTTCAACTGACATGCGGTGTGCGTGACTGCACCACCGGAGGCTGTGCAAAAAGAGTACTTGACCAATCGATCGCGCAACCGAGCGTTCCGGAATACGCGCTGGCGAACGGCCACATTGCTCACGCGATCAGTCCACTTAATGTGGGCTACTTCGCGAAAAAAACGATGGTCAAACACAGCAAGCCCGTTGATATCTTCCTTGTGAAGAGGCCACGTTTCCGAACCATAGAGCAAAATGGAACGCACACAGGCATTATATCCCCTTCCTTTCAGCGGCAACCGGACGTCTTTTCGACGCCACAAACGACGCAGTTTGGCAAAGGCAACTTGAGTCTTTGCTATCCTCGTTGATATCTCATCAGCAATAACACAAGCTGACTGAATAGTGCTACCCAATTATATGGGGCTGTCGACAACCTCAGGTGGATTATTTATAATGATAAAAGTAGAAGTGAAAATGTTTCAGTCTTGAAGCTGTACTTTGCACTTTGAAGGAGCGAAGTGCATTCCATACAAACCAGTCCGGTCTGCATGTTTACGGCAGAGGGGCTGAGTAAGACAGTGCCGTCCGCATGCTTCAGATCGGTCTATCTAGCGCTAGGAAGAAGCTCAACGCCACGTTCAATGGACTCCTTGAGCACACCCTCCAGAATGTCATCCACGACAAGATTGTATAGAAGGGGAAATTGGACAATTGTGACGAACACCACTAGAAGTGTTGAACGCCCTAGACAATTGTCCATAAACTCCCAACCTGCTTACAGAGTGAGTATAAAGCGAACTCGACAGAATCACATGTCGCCTGGTACTCCTTTTGTAAGAAGTCATTTCCAAAGAACGTTACGAGCAACTGAGTCGAAAGCAGCTGTTAGGCCTACAAAGACCAAGACCATCGGCTGCCCATAAGAGTTCCGATGTTCTAATGTCTGTCGATAGGTGAAAATGTGTTCAACGCACCTTCGACCGAAACAGAATCCAGTTTGATCTTCGCGTATTTAACTTTCTATGCCGATACAAAATTGTCAGTGAGCAACTTGAACGCAGCAGGCACTAGAGTGATGCCATTGTGATTGTCACATAGACTTCGGGCCTCTTGTCTGAGGACGGGAATTACTATTGATAGGCACCAGTGTCAGTTAGGATCACTTATCTGGCTCGAGCTGAACAACTTCTTCACCAACGCCTCCTGATAGGGACTCCTCATACTCTCATTGCTCGAATGCCACTTAAGTACCTTGCATTTACGAGCATGTGTCTTCTGGACAAATGACAAGACAAAACAGGTACGCATAACAGCATGGTCCGAGTCCAGGTGGTTGCTCCAAAAAGCACGATTGTTCTTAACAGAATGGCGCCACCTGCAACTGACTGTTATATTATCCGACTGTGTCCGTGGCTGAGAAGAACACGGAGGTCTCCATGTAACACACTGCCACTTTCTGTGTTGAAATGCAATGCTCGAAATATAGAGACCGTGGTATGCGCACAGCTGTAGTAGTTTTTCGCCATTGTCAGTGCGTTGTACCCGGACATCAAACATACCTCCAAGTCGTTTCTCATCCAGAGAAAGACGACCAAGCTGAGCATTAAAATCGCCCGCTAGTATGGTGATGTCTGAATGTTTAGTTTGCCTCAGAAGGTCAACGCGAGCGTCATAGGACACATCCTTGGTGGCATCCGAACAGCTGTCCGTCGGAGCGTACGCCGATATAATGAATACACAACGCCTTTCTGATTTGCGTCGGCAGATTTTTATCGATGTATTGAGTCTGACAACGCACAAGCGACTGTTCACTGGGATCCAATCGAGCAAGCATTGCTCCGCTCTGGAACTCAGTGCGATTCCCACCCCAGCTTGACCGCGAGATTCAGCTTCAGCGTCACCAGAAACCCTGAGAGAGAAGCGCTTGGATCGACAGTTATCTAAAGGTGAGCTCAAGTGGATAACCATGCTAGAATCGTAGATTCGCGTCTCCGAAACACAGCACACATCAAGCTCCAGACTTGAGACAGTACTTGCCAGAGCAGCTTGCTGACCGACTTGTCGGAGAGTGCGGACATTGAAGGCGCCAATGTGTACCAGTTGTCTTGGTCTCAGAAGGCAAATGAAAGATGGAAGACTTGGGTATAGAACAGCAGGAGAACGTCGTGACTGGTGAATTATATCGCTGTCAGGAAAACGATACCTTCTAAAACATTTTGGTCTCTTATGCCGCGGAAATGGGTTGACTTAAGGGACCTCACCCTGAGTCTCTGACACAAAACACTGACGTGAAAAACAATAAGATACAGGGTTTTCTTGGAGGGTCCTGCCGGAGCCAATGACTTAAAAGTCTGACTCACTTGGCAGTGAGAGGCTTGCCTAGCCCGATACCGCAATGAATAAAGTATTAATGTCTGATTCTGAGCACTGCTGCGCGCAGTGGATGTAATCGAAGCTACATCGAGCTTTTGGGTGACACCAAATGTTTTTCGACCGTATTGGATAATACGCCAGTGGTCGCGGTCAACCGTTGGGTGATCAGAGTGCTCTTTGTTTGAAGGTACCTTTTATAACCCCCTTCTTCCTAATACAGAAGACAGCAGTGCCGCAACTATAAAAATATTTTTGCTGCTAGCCCATAGAAATGTGCCTCGCTACCTAAGCACTCCTACGCGGTCAGTAGTGCAACATGGAATTCTATGAGTGTAACTGCTTTTCGTCTGACTGTTCCTGTTTGGCCTGTCTGACAAAGTTGCACCTGAATGGACCAGAATCCTAGTCAGCATAACCCGCCGGATCATAACAGCACACAAGCCCGACCACCTCGTCAAGACAGCAGTAACAGTACTAACGAACAGTCATCCTAGAAGCTCACTGCGGCAAGTAAGGTGAATAATGACAACTAACTCATTCAGAAGGTTCAAAATGATTAAACATTCCGCTTCTCAACTACTAGGTGACCATCTGTAGAACGATATTATGCACAGAATGAAGTCCACTTCAGCCCGAAGGTATGCACGTGCTTGGCTCAGACGACTACCGAACCAGTTCTTCAGAACCGTAAACGCAGTTTTTCAGGATATCCCATCTCCCATGCTTGGTACCGGTCGCTTGTGGTTGTAATGACATTTAAGTAGGCAGAACAGATCTGTAATTATCATAACAATCGATTAAACACATCCAGAAACGGCTTAAACAGAGGATAAATTATAAGCCTCAACTTGTTGAACCAGCTGCGCGGAGTATCACATAATCGATTGCTGAATATATCTCAGAAACAGGTAAGCAAGTCGACCAAGTTACCCTATCCAACACGCAGTTGAAACTCAAATTCACTGGCATTTTGTGAGGCGATGCTTCTCGAAACATATCGGCTTGTCTTTTGTGCACTGAGTGGTGGAGTCAACCTGATCTGTAGCCGTGGGTCGTTGTATATAAAACTTGACATGCCTGCTGCATGTCCATTCCCTGTTTGACTCTATTTGTCCCGCGCATATTACCTGCGTGTTGTATATTCGCGACTAGTAGGACTAAACAGTACCGTCACATATTGCGGTGTGTCTTCATTCACCTCCGATGAAATTAAAATATACTAGTGAAGTTCGCAAAGATCAAATCAACGTACCGCCGAAGAATCGAGATACCAGCGGATGAACAGAAACATACAGTCTGACTAAACCTGTACTCAAGAATGAACAGAAATTAAATCGGCACAGTCTGTCAGCTAGGTCGGCGAAGAATCCAGTTGTTTTGGGGAAAGTGCGTAATGGGATCGTTGGTGCTATGTATACAACAGGTTTGCGACTACGAAACCAGATCGAGTCGAAACATTTCTACGTTTCTTCGATAGGATAGACTTCAAAATTAGAAGGATAATGAAACCAGAACCTTGTAGTAATCCCAGCTATTTCTAGACTGTTTTTGGCCTATCGGATGGACCACAGCCTAAAGACTATCGTCTGTCACAAAGCCATATACGCACTTAACATTGTTCACTATAAAATTTCTCACCGTAGACAAATATGTGTTAGAACTGCAAACTCAGTATTGCATGTAGCTTTTTATTTATTTCTTGACGCGGTTGATAGAAAGATAGCATAGAAGGAGTTAGTGTTTACGTTGGTAAAGTTAGGCTGCTATGAGCTGTTTCTTAAGAGACAATTATAAATGGCACCAAAGGAATGAAAAAGCACTGTTGTTATTTCATCCAAAGGAGGTACATCAGAGGAAAGTGGTCACGAACGAGGTAGGTAACAATACTAGGTTGAGTAAAATCATGATGCAACTTAGGAAGCCGTTGCCAGATGAGATAACTAGAATATGGTAGGATAAAATGTAAAAACTGCTTGCAAATCCACAGTGAACAGATAGCACGTATACGTAGAACTAACGTAAACGAACGCAGAAGAAGCATCAGAAAGGCATCCCGAAATCAATTAATGTAACAAGCCTGGTTTAGGCATCCTACAACCGATGGTCACATGTTAGACACATATTATGAAGTGGATCTGGGAAATGTTGAGATAATTAGGCGAGAGTTTGGAATAACACAAGAGCGCCTAACTACAGAGGCTATCGAAATTTCGAAGGCTAAATTCGCTCTAACGAGGATTTATGGGGCCGATCTCGTTGCCGCTTGGTGGCCGGCAGTGGACCAATTGAACTGATCTGCACTGATGACTAGGTGTGAAGTCTCTATTTAAGAGGTCTAATTGGTGTAGCCTCTAGTAAGAAAGGTCAATTGCTTTTGAAGAAAACCAACTGGAAACCTTTTCGATTCTGGTCATAACCAGATAGTAGCCCAACTACTTTCAGCTTATTATCACAGTATGTGGGTAGCGCACAATGTTTGTCCAAGTTCCCCGTAATTGCGCCCCATTTTACAATAAATCACTGTTAAAAAGAATGAGGAAAGTAATGCAACGTCGTACGTAGCGCGTCCCCATGTGTCCCAAAATATGCCGAACAGGAGATTCTGGTTTTATTTCGCGCCGTCAAAAAATAAAATTACGTTAGTTAAGCACAGATGGTCAGGGATATGAGATACAGTTCACAAGCCCAATTTTGGATGCGATCGCGTTCCAACAAACAAACTTTGCTTGGTTTGGAGTACGTCACGTTTCAATTATGAATTGACCGTTTCAGTCAGACAGTGTTTTGTGAAACCCTAAATGACCGACTGATTGCACTATGTGTGCATGTTTTTCTCTCATTTCGTGTGTTCTGTGGGAGTAATCCTGGTTGTATTTAGCCCCCGTTTCTGGAGAATTACAGAAGTTTACTGCTCTTTGAAGTTAACGGAATGGATCAATATTTCTGTTCGGCACCTTTGATGGGGATGAGAAAACCAATTTCCATCGGCAAATTTAAAGACTGCTCAGTGAATCGGCACGTATGACACTTTTTTAACCGATAACTAGTGTATGTTAGGGGTTAAATGAATACATTAAACTTAATCGTTTAAGCATAAATAATTATTTAAAGACTCTCGGCTCAGACAGATCAGTGAATTCTGATGAGTTTCAATACCCATTTCATCTGCTGTAATCTGCTTTGTTAATTTGACATAGCTAAGCAATAATTGCCTAACAATTCCAAAACATTCGTTATAAACACAATTACCTGCAATTGGCTCGCGGTGGACATAAACGGGATGCAGCTTTTGTCTTAAGACTGGTCTGGTACCCAATATACTGCTAATCTTGACAGTTTACCAACAATCCATAGGGTGATCCCATGGCTCATAAGCGAAAAAATGTAGGTGTCTAAGTATTGAGTTCATGTAGGAAGAAAATGCGAATGATCCTACGGGAAACTCATTATTTTAAAGTATAACCGGGTAACTTTTTTCACCTCACACCTTCGGGAGATCAAAAGCCGTTTCATGTAAACATCCACAAGTAAGTACATTTCATTTCACAATGAGAAGTCACACTATGAATGCGTAAACTGTGAGAACCATTGATCATGATTTGAGGTTGTTGCCTACTACAGTAAACCTCGTTAGTTCACTTGGTTGTTTGTACACTTTTCTGGAAGAGAAACTGCAATTTTTTCGGGTGTTTCCAGACAAATGAGTGATATCGACTAACTAAGATGAATCCCTATTTGTGCTACCGATATATCAGCGCAGTTTCTCTGAACTTATAGTAATATCGAATTCAAATGGAACAACTTATTGAGTTTCTTCAAACAGGAATCAGTTTATGTCACTGAGGTCGGGGATAACTTTTTTGAAGTAAACAGTTCACAATTACTTAGAATTTATTGCCACAAAGTGTATCTGTCAATAATGCGTTTTCTTGTTGCAGCATTTTGGTTCTCGTTGATCTTGAAGGTCCTTCCCATATTCACATCTAACCTCTCCAACAGCTTTTGAGATGCAGATGCTTCACTAAGAGTACATCTTACAAATAAATTCAACTTCGTAAAGTAGACACCACACTAATAGTTCATTGACTGGGACTGTGTATTAGACGTTCTTTGTTGGATCAGTCAATTAAAACATGAACAATCAGTATTTTTATGACGTTCTAAACGATTATGTGGCAATAGTTGCGCTTGCACCTGAAACTCAGGTAGTTGACGTTTTTAATTCGGGCAAATTGAGAGAAACAGCTGCAAACATTTGGAGGAATGTCTTTCACCATTACCTAGTTAAACAAATCTTCTCGTTTTCTGGTCGCTATGACTGAGCGTAACAGAAACTCCTCACTTGTGTAACATTATATGGCAAGCACTGAACTACAAATGACAAGATAATTCAGTCTTCATCAAGTACGGTCACGAAGACCATTGGGGATTCCTGGTCTCAACAATGTTCTAGAAATGTACACAAGTAATGTGACTATGTAATAAAGTATTCATGATGTACTCAACCAGGTAGTGAGTAATTCGACGTACCCGATTACTTTTGAAAAATCCCAGCTATTGGTTAAACGAAAATCCTACAACTGAACCACATCTGAAGTGCTAATATGCGGACAACAATAGCCAAAGGAAAACTGAAAAGTCTGCTAAAGAAAAAACCCCAACCAAATAAGTATTCGAAACCGGAAAGCAAGCCCAACCTCATGGAATCGTAGTTGTCAACATACTTCGAACTCAAAGCGCCAATCTGTGAGCAAATCACTAGACGCACAAGTAGAAGGTTCATATCCAGATTAATCACCAAGCCGGTCGTGCAGAAGTTGGAGAATATGGCGCTGCCAAAGGTAGAGACAAGTATGTGCACACAATATGTTGACGACACGTTTTTAATCTTTAAACGCTCAATGATAGAAGACACAGACTGCTCAACAACGTGTTCAACAATATCGAATTCACCATGCAGATTTAAACTAATAACCAGGTACTGTTGTTGAATGTATCAACCAGCCACAAACCCGATAGGCCCCTGGAGACCTCCGTTTACCGAGAAGAAATTCACAGGGACCAACTCCTCAAATCTCACAGCAACCACTTAGCCCACCATGAAAACCGGGTCGCATTCAAACTCTGTTTGAACAAGTTGAAACATACTGCATTACCGCACGATTTCGAAGGAAGGAAGAAGAGTACTTGTACCGAGTGTTTCTTTGCAACGGATACCCAGGAAATTTCGTCAGACGGAGTCTTGTGTAGATGGACAGAGATTCATGATCTACGGAACCAGCAGCGAGACGGATTGTGTTTCCATACATCAAAGCCGTATCAGAAATGAACGCAAGGCGTCTGAGACCACACGGCATCATGCCATCACACAAGTTGACGGGACCATTGCGAATACTAATATCAAAACCAAAAGAGCACGTGAGATTCGCTGATAGGAGAAGTGCTACACACGACGTTCAGTTCAATGACTGTGGACAACAGTAGGTCGTGCAAACAGGGTGAGAATTACCATTAGGTATATATGAAAACGAATTAGCCTTCAACAGAAACGATCAATTTTCTTTGATCTCCGTCCAGGAGTTTTGAAGTAAACACACGCTCAACCTGAGCATCACAGAAGTCGCTATTCAGGCAAACACCAGACAGGCACGAGAATTTCATCAGCCAGATCAACAACCAACATATCGGGCTGGAAAATATATACAAACAAATACAAACCAAGAACTTGAGGAGATGTGAATGCTGTTGAGCTAAAATGACCGCAAACCGGAACAGAGTGGCATGAACGGATCGAACCGCTGATCAGAGTGAGACAAGGAATTATGGATCAGTTCAAATTTCAAAAGTTAAGACTTGACCTACTCCATCAAATAACAAAGACAAACCAGATCTCAACAGCATCAACAAGCAACCAACCAGACAGTAGATCAAGGGCTGTAAATAATCGGGCCCCCGATTAGAGTTCATATGCAATAAGAAATAACAGTTAGTACTTCCGGTTAAAGTTCAAAAGCAACGGAAGTTAGTCAGTTAGGATTCATTCAAAAGGTCAGCTCATTCTGTTACACAAGGACAGGCATCCATCGAATTTTACCAAACAATACCGTCCAACCCATATGCTCAAACACTTACGTACTGATTACGTCAACTTGTTTAGTTATGAAACTTTCGAAGCGTAAACGTCAAGTTCGTTGTGCGTTCCACTACGTAAATACTCACTGCCAGCTAGAACCAACACCAGCACTGTTTCCTTCTCGTATGATCGGACCACCACGGGTGTTGTTAAGGCACTGATGTTACTGATCCACCAAAATGAATATTATGAAAGTTTCAATCGTCGTTTTTCACTCAAATGAAGCATGTAGAGAGCTCTCAGCCAATCAAGATTTCAAACGGGTACTTTTCTGTTTGACATACAGCTGGATTTACGCATCAAGTCATCCTTAATTTTTCCGGGGAGTTGAGTTTGAATTTGTGAAAGTGCAGTTCTTTTGAAATTCACATCGTTCATCCGGATAACCAATCTTGTTCTGTTACAATGCCGTCGGAATAGTATAAATGATAGTATAAATCACATGGTTACAGTAAAATATCGTAATGGTTTTCCGAATAATCAAGAAAAATTGCGGTCAGGTTTAGGAGACTGGCCCGCAATGCAGTAGGCTACTTGGGCGTAACAAAATGTGTGCAGCCTCGAACGTAACCAACGTGGGAAAGTTATTGGTAGGTCCGTATACTGAACACGGCAACAATGTTTGCCATAAATAAGTGTTATCCATTTTAACTTCCTCTCCATAAAAGTATGTCAGAAATCTAAAAATTGCAGCGAATGACTCAATCATTATATTATGTTTGCCGTTCTTTTTTGCAAATCCCCACAGCATCACTGTGTATACAAAGTTCAACTATGTTTACATCGCACTGATTTCCATGTCAAGTGGATGTATCAATGTCATTCCTGCTTTTGGTCCAGTATGCCCAGTTGTAACTTATCTGATGGATGCATTCATGAAAGTACTTTGAAACAAATATGTCATTCATGTATCGAAGCCAAAAGTCAGATTCTGATGCCTACAAGGCTTCAAATATAATGGACTTTTATACGGCATCTGCCAACAGTCCTACAGATAAGTATCCACGCCCAGGTCTAATGTCTGTTGCGACTGTCATTTTAGCCTAGCAGATGCTTCCTTCCGCAAGTTTTTCCGGCCTGATAATGAACTTTGAGGTAAACTCGGAAGAAACAGCAACAGCAACAGCAAGTTTTCAACTTCCTTCGTGAAATCAACTGGACCGTATACCTCATGATTAGCCTTAGGAACATATGTTAGAACAGCACTGAAAAACACCTCACCCAATGGTAATTCCGTGCCGTTCTGAATTAGATTATGGACCTCAAGGGTACATGGTTATTATGCTTCCCCGGTTTCTGAATATTTGGTGCCTTGGTCCATCGATTACCTGAGATAACCAAATTGTTCTCATGTTAGTGCTTTTTTCTCTTGTGAATTATAAAGGTTTTGATAATTCAGTCCTTCAAACACAGTCATAGATTTCGTAGTCGTTCAGGAAATCAAAAACTTTGTTTTGCAACACATAAGTAATTGAAACTGTTATTAAGGTTGTATTTCCTTACCCATAGAATGTATGCTGTTTGCTCTTAATTGATTGCGCTGACGTGGATAACTAAACTCGTCAGTAACTTTTCCATTATGATGCATGTGCTTTGCATGCAAACGCGCACATATCTTTCTGTTTACCGGTTGAATACAAGCCACTTTGATTGAATAAAGGTCGTACTAGGGGTGAGTTAGATAATTTATCATTCCTGCCACCCATAGCACATGGACAGTGAGAAGTCCGGTTAACTGTGATGTTTGTTCTGCGCGATTAGAAGGGTGTTTTTATCCCATGAACTTTAGACCTATCATACTCAACAGTATTTACGAAGAGCACAAAATATGGTGCGTACCAGAGAAACGTGTGCGTCACTAAAATTTGGAAAGCACTGCGGGAATTTACATAAGACAGTTGGGGCACAATCAGTAAATGGTCACTTGTTATGTGCTTTCATCTGACAGAGAGAAAAATTGAATATTATGCACATAACATGCGCATAACAGTGAAACAAGCAATTGTATATATAAAAGTTCGAAGGTCGCCGACATCTGGTTGGAGCAACCCTTACCTTCTGGTGGATCTTCGTGTCAGTTATTTTTTACTGTGTGTCAGATTATCCCACAAAATTAATGGGGTAATTCCGCAAAGCACAAAGATTCGTAAGCACTTCAGAGTTCACTGAAAGCAATGCAATAATTAATAAGAATTTTCTCTGGTAGATCCTCCCCGGGAAAGTAGGTGAATTTTTTCAGAACTCAGATTCACACGTTTCCTTTGAGATATTTAAAGCTACGGTTTAAGATATATCTAGCTCTCTGGGACGTTTAAGTAACAGGTTCGTAGTCTCTGGAGAACCCTAAAGAGAATGACCACTTTGGTGGGTCATACAACAGCCAACTGTGTTTGCGCCAACCCGACTATTTGGCGTAGGATTGTTAGCGCTTTGGTTGATTCATTTTGCACCGTGGTTTTGTAAGGTCCATCAGGAAAAAACGTCAAGATTTAGTTACGGATATTTGTTCTAAAGTCTGAAGCAATTCGTGGTAAATAGATCTTTTGAAATGATTTTCTCTTAATAATGCACCTTTGCAGTTCAATGCATTTCTGACACGATACTAGGGACCTAAGTGATTAGTTGGGTGTATCACTGCTTATTGTTGTATGTTTACAGCCTTTTTAATACTCGTAAACGCAAACTTCCGGCTTCGTCAATCACCAGACATATGTTGGCCACCGGTCACCGGATCAATCCCGAATCAACACTCAGCATTATAATGCGCCATACTAATCCACGTTTCCTGCATTTTGCTGAGGCGGTCGCGATTAGTCGTCCCCAGCCAGTATCGTGTGTACAAAAACAATTTTATGTAAGCTTTAGACACACATGGACTTAATTGTTCTCCGCTGTTGTTCTTTGCTCGATTTCCCATTTCATTTCTTCACCTTCACCCCAATAATGTCATATATGTATGGTCCTGGTTATTGTTGTTTGGTATTGAAGAGGTAATACGAAATGCTAGGATTTACCACTGTCCGTCTTCTTACTGCTTTGTTCAAATTTGTTAAAACAACCAACTGTTTCAGATAGTTTCATTGTCAGCGCGGCTTGCAGATATGATTCAATAGCCATTGCAATATGCTAGATTTGTTTATAAAAATATTCTTTGCATATATAGGAATTTATAGTCCAAGTGCGTCAACAAGTGAATCGTGCTAAAATAATCAGCGAAACGGAAAATGGTGTCGTAAAATATAATGAACTTTTACGTGATTCATAGCGAACGTCGTTGATAGCTAATAAATAGAATATTCTCACACGCGTCTGAGCTTTTTACCAGGAAGTATACACGGTGAGCAGCAGCCGATCAAACACAATGATACTGTTAGATCTGCAGACGTTTAACGGGTTTATTTCTTATGTTTACAGTTCATTTTATGTGCAGTTCACTCGGTGTATTTTTCTTTACAGAATGCATCATATTATCACAAATAAACCGTCGAGAAATTAGGAGAGAGTGCTTGTTATGTTTGTCAGTTCGTATATATATATATATAATGTTAGTACATTCTAGATAAAGAAGACAGTAATCTAATATTGCACGATTTAAGTCCGGCCAAATTTCTCTGCATTGTTACGGGTGTATACTACAGACCATTTATATATGAATATGAAAAATCAACCAAGATAACAAAGAGAGCCATACGTCAGAGTTTACCACCAATGTCACTACCATGATAGCGACAACCCTAAAACACAGTTCTTTCTGAACACAAAAAGCTGCCCGTTGATGTAGAAATTCGACCGATACAGTGTCTAGGAAGCCGGTATTTTTCCACCTTCTCCTTCAGGGCGTCTTCTGGTTAGTTCTATCGCGAGAACATAAAATGCCGTCTTCCTAGTAATCCCGTTCACAACACTCTGGAATACAACGCCCTGTGTTAAACAACCGGTGCCCAAGTCAGCCAAACCAAACTAATCTTCGAATGTCGATGTAGATGCGGATCCTTCAGCTTAGGCAAGACTGGGCAACAGTTGCAAACCCGGGTTACTAGCTTATGCCGAAATAGGTTAAACATATTCCACGCGAATGCACGATTTTACAGCGGGCATATAAAAAGAAGCCTATATATTACATGTCGTAGTCTGATGACGCAACGCTAGTGTGACCCTACATCGGCATTTCACTTCAAGCATTCAACGTCACAGAACCAAACATTGTGCTACGCTAGAGCTGCTGTCATTCGAAATTTCAAATCTGCGCTGTGTTCAGAAACAACTGTGCTTTAGGCTTATCGCTATCATGGTAATGACAGTGATTGCGAACTCTGAGATTTGGCTTTTTCTGCTAACTCGTTTAATTTTTCGTATTCACATATGAATGGTCCGTAGTATGCGCTCGTAGACAAGCAGCGAAATTTGTCCGCACCTAAATCTTGCGTCATCACCCTATTGGCTTATTTGGTATACATTGTTACTACGTGCTTATTATTGACACAGATGTGAACGCAAGATCCACATATCCATTTCGGATCGAATGAAGATGCGCGGTGTTCACATAATTAACTGAACCGAGTAACGAAGGGGTCACCGTTTAGAACAATCGCAAGACGAACACGCTGTTCTGTTAAGTTTGATTGAACGTGCAGCATTACGGTAATGTTGCGCCACGTTATTTACATGTCCTTTCGTGAAGTGTGAAATGCTTCTGGTCTGGAGACATTTTCACTGCAACCTTGCCGTAAGCATAAAGCAGCGACAACCTCGGCCTTAGGTGATCGTTTGAAGAGTTAACAAACTAGTAAACTAAGCTCAGAATGACGAGGTTTTCGTAATAACCGCTAATTATTGCATGTAGACTTTTACCGGGAGTTCAGCAAAATCACAGCTTCTACAGTGTTCTAAAAATGACAGCCCTGTGTCAATTTTCTCCCATTGTTAAGAAGTATATAGAAGTAAATGAAATGTAGATGATACACCTTATTGAAAATTGACTAACGGCACCAGGTATGCTCCCATGTATACAGCAGATAGCATGAAGTACAATCCAGTGCGGGAACCAGAACAAATAAACACAAAAATAACTGAACGTTTCTGAATGACCTTTCCGTGAACAGTTATTTGGGTCTCAGTCAAACGCGTGTTGCATAGAATGTCATAGATAATGTGAAAATAAACTAACGGGTAATTTCTTTTAATGATATCCTCTAGCCAGACACAAACGACGATTACACTTGTTAGCTTTTTAAATGCGCCAAGCCTGGTAGGCTAAAGAACAACCAAATCAATAACCCTTTGATCGGCAGTCAAGCAAAACGGCAAGCAGTCAAATAACCACGATTTAGCTTTTGCATGTATTTCAACTTGTAAGCAAAGGAGGTGGCTCCTCAGTGAAGTATATAAAGATGTTTTTTTCTCAAGACCACATGAAAAAGAAACTTGAAGATAAAAAGTCAGTGACAAGCTTACATGATAAATTGGGTAAAACCATGTCGCTTCTGCACACAAGCTTTTACTGCAGTTGAACGTATCTGAGTAGGTAAACCAAACCATTGGCTAACATGTCAAAAAATGAGATCAAACATAAATAGGTTGGAAATACACAGTGATTAGAGTTAGCTAAGTTACTATGGCAATAACGAGTAGATAATCAACCTGAACTGCAAGGCAAGAGGCGGCTGCGATACTGAATAACTGAGAACTTTCTGAATCGTGTTGAACTGCTGACTTGCCAATGTATCAGGTCAACTGCGTACTCTACAAGAAACCATTAATCAGCTTCGTCGACTGTGCAGCTTATTCAGGCTGTGCTTCTCGACTGAACGTTCTCGAACTCTTTAGACGCCAATTGACAATGGGTTGTTGCGCTTCGAAGATGCTCTTATTATAATAAATATGCTCCGGCACTCCACATGCCTTGTGAGTTGATTTTCTAATTGTCATCGCCATAGTAGCAAACTTTTACTCAACTAGTTTAGGCGTTCTCAATGTTCTTCTTTGTGTGATTATTGTTTTACCTATTAACGGAGGTTCTACTTTTCCTAATAACACAATGTGTGTTTGCGAAGTTGTGACGACGTTCTACGAGACACATTGTACACGTTTTTGTCACTGAATTTTCACGTCAAACACTGTTCCAACCAAGGTATTCGTGCAGTCGAAATGGTATCTTCGACAAATGTTCCCGAAATGTGTTGCCTTTATTTTCGTATTTTGTTTCAAATGAAAAATGGCCACTGTTGCAAAGTATATTCTGATCTTGCAACCAGTTTTTTTAAAATACTCCAATGTATTCATGTATTTTGATGAATCCTGAATTGTTGGTTTAACAAACTAAGACGATATTAATTTTGTCATAGTTATGCCAACTCAAATCGACGGCCCGGCAGCTTGTCACGAGAGGATCTAATAAGTACAGATCATTCCGACAGACAGTTGGCTGCGCTGATTATCTGGGTACCTAACACAATGTTGATATGTGTTCTGTATCCACAGTAAATGTCAGCCCGTTCTGGTAAAATCTAAAACCAGTCTAGAAGGTGTCACATTAAGCTTTTCTTTCACTCGTATGCCGTGCTTATGTACCGGCAGTATAACCACAGTACCATCACATGGTCAGTGAAAAATATCCCCATAGTGTCATTATCTGCATATTTCCCACATTAGATTGCGTGATAATAACCACTTATAAAATTGTTTAATATCCGTCTAATCGTGAGTAGCAAATAAGAATGTCAAAAATTTGACAGCGGTCAGACTGTGGACCTGTCTTTGTTCATCACCAAAACACACGTATACAATGTGTGAATTTAGCATACGTTGGAGGCCAAGTCACGCGACAAGAACTCACATTAAACGTGGAGTAAGTGGGCGTCATCTTGTCGGGATCATGCTTGAAAAAATAATAAGCAGTCGATTTGCTCTTAAATTTCAACATTTAGTAGAATTTAGGTTATCGTAAATTCTATATTGTTGTGAAATGCCACTTTCGACGAGTTTGTAATAACCTGTTGGTTTTTCAACGACTGCAACGGAGCATTCAGTGTACAGAATTCAATTTGTACTGTCAATCGTTTCCTGGAAGGTTCCTATTGACATGTAAACAACAAAAGATAAGAACCATTTTCCGGTTGTGTGAACGATACAAATTGTGATTTTTGATAGACATCTCATGAAAATTTGCTGTTTAGTTCCCAAGAATTCGCAAAGAAAATATTTTTTTAAAGTAGCTGTCACTGAATCAGAGAATCTTGAATGGTGAGTTGTCTATTTATTCTTAATTCAAAAATTTAGTGCAACAAAATTTGAAACGACAAAAAGTTTACACTTTTACACGCATAACGTGCTTTCTGCAGCAAATTAATGTCCCAGTTTGTACGTCCGACGCCATATATATAGTTCTCTGTTTACAAAATGTCAGCTTTGAACTGGTCAGTCCGTAGTAGTGGCCTTTATTCATCGGAAAATATTTAAACAGAACTTGTTGAACAGATATGAAAAGATGTGTGGTTTTGTTGTTTGGTAGCAGAGTTTAGGAAAATTTGTAGAAACGGTTGAAACACACTGAGTTTAGTCTACATGGATTCGCTAACAAAAAGTATACTGGGGTGAAAAATCACGACTTCGAATCAAAGTACTGCAGGTGTGTTATGCTGGTTTTGTCCGGTCGACCGCATGTCGAAAAGTTTTCGAAATACTGTTGCAAGCATCGTTTAATTTATCCTTAATGGTTCACGGATACAAATTATACAAAATAACGTTTTCTCCGTTATGAAATGTAATAGTCTGTGTTATTGAAGTACGTGAAATGAAATTTCTCTCGTTCACATTGTTGAAAATGCTTCCAAAATAACAAAGGTCGTAGAGTAATATCATGGGGTTTATGTAGTTAACATAACCACAATTACTGTTCAGACAACTCCGTGGTTTTTACGCCGGTATGCTTCAATGGATCTTCTGTAACTTTTGTCTGTCTGATCAGACTACGCTTCGGTAGTTTTCAATGGAGGCAGAAAAAACTGACACCAAATAATCTTCAGTTTTTCAGCTACTGTGTGGAAATAAATTATACAGTTTTCAAATGTTGCTGTTTAATGAATTATCACCGAATTTTGGGGCTGGCATTTATCAAGTTTACTTGCGCCACAAAATTGTTGCCTTCACTGTCTGCGTTCAGAAGTCTGAACTTAACTCCCAATCATTTAGCAACAGAGTTATCAAGCTTATCTTGGAGACAAATCTAGAAGAAGTTTTGCCTACTGCATTGAAGAGATAAAGGCTCCATTGTTGGCCTCCAATTCGCTTCGGGGTACCTTACCTGAACAATAATCATCGGCGTAAAAAATAATTGCAATGTTCAAAACCGATAACGTTTTAATTAATTATAGACGGTTCAAAAAATGTTATCGTTTAGTGAAATGTAGATGCATATATGCTTAAGAGTATGGACTTTTCTTCTAGTTGAAACCAATTAACCAATGAAGGCAAAGATTACGGACTACGGTTCGACTTGTCTACGGCAGAATCAGGTTACGTTTGTCTGGCTGCAACGCTGTTGCCTACCTTGTGACATTTGGGACAAATGTGAGATGTATGATGTATGAGGAATGAAATTTCAGTTTACCTGTAGTAATTAGATCGATGACAACGTGTAATTGAATTATACGTTCAGAATGACGATATTATACAGGGTTGCTCATGAACTATTTTTGCACTGTTACGATGTAAATAAAGTTTCAGGCTTCTGCAGCATACATAACAAAATACTTGACCACACACGACCTTAGACTAAACCATTCTTATACCAACTAGCCGTGGGTCCGGTTGGAATTTTTTGAAAACTTGAAGTATGAAGATTGTATATTAAACACTGCGCCCCTGCCGACTGTCCGGGCCATATCGTCAAAAACTACAACCGACAATTTTGAACATAACATTCTCATATACCAAGAAAACAAAGAAATGCAACAAAACTGTATAACTTTCACGGATCAGCCCTTCTTACAAGCAGTTAATACTTGACTATGATTGTCTGATTTTGACTGTTCAAAGAGCTTCGTGTACCGCTCAGCTGGTCAGCAACTAATTCCCTAATCTTCACGGCGACCATGCAATCGGTATTCTCAAACTATGCAAACCAACCACCGGGGGCTGTTCACAAGCTTCAATAAAATAATCAGCATAAAATTCGTTTGGCAAACATATAAGTTTATTCATTAAAATGAGCGCGAACTATACGGACCAAGAACGGCCTCAGCTGTGGTTATTTATTTCCAGGCTGTAATATATTGGTCATGTAGTTCAACCACTAAAGTGTTACTGATTATCAGATAAACAAGTTTCATCGCTACGCGGTTTCTTCACCGCGAAGTGACATCAATGCAAACGTAAACAACATCAAAGTGAACATTCTGTGCTGTCTAACTGCACGAAGGGACAATGTTCACATTTCCAAAGCAGACTTGACTTTCTCCAGTTGACTCAGATGATGGTTAAGATCGATATTTAGCCGCGTGGTCTGGACATCCAGAATCTGCTGCACAACCTTTGTGTTTGTCGAGAGAAATAATCCTAACTAGTTTGTTGAGGACTGGATTTTGGAAACTTTTCCAGTTAACTTATGAAGACGCTTAGCACAAAGTAATCACTTTATACGTACTCAGTTACCGGTGTATATTCACGGACTTAATTGTGCAGAGTAAATATTGCATACTGCAACTTGCAGCCTTCCCATTTACAGGGACTTTTAATTTCAAATGAAACAACAAAATTTATTCTTTTCTTGGAAGGAGTGCTCAACCGTTTGCCTTGAACAAGATTACTGTAAAATGCCTGTTTCATGATTCATAATTTCAACATGATCAAGTTTCCACAGCTGCACACCAAGTAGCATTTATTTCAGAATAGAACTTAGGTTATCACATTTTACGTAGGTTCTAAATGTGGACGGTGCGTGTTACCAAAACAGATGTACTTTAAATACTTCTGGCTGGTTTGATTTTCATAACTCCAAGGCATTCTTCTAAGTTTTTCAAAACAAACGTTTATAAAAATCAGGAATTTTCAGCACTCTGAGAACCTACCACTCTATTCCTTAGGTAGAACAAACTGACTTATTCCCAATGAGTCATCAACCCAATGACAGAACTGGGAATACGGCTTGATGATACCGTTCCGCAGAAGCCTTCAAATTACAGACGACGTCCTTCAGTGTTTATCCGATTCATTTGTAAGCGATGAATTACTAACTATTCCCTGTCTTCAAGAGTAATGAAGTGTGTCTTGAACAAAGAATATGGTGGGTGATATAACACATCTGCTTTCAACATGCTAAAATGGACATAGTATACCAAGAGTTCCCGGTTGGTTTCCAGCCAACATTTAAAAAGTATCCCTGGCTTTAGTAACCCATTTAAAATTGACACAGGAAACAGTTAAACATGGCTTAACGTATTCAAAAATGTATGTGCTTTTCATCAGGATAACATCGTTCATGGCGGACATAATTATTTTCCGGTCTCTGACTGTTCGCTAAGCTTGGCACTCAAGTTGCAAACGGTTCCTTGCTAAACGAGCTAACATCACCGCTGCGTACGGTTTGGAGTGCATATGACCTTCCTCAATTACTGGAGTTTGTGAATAATTGCTTTAAGCGAACAATTTTTTATATTTATCACTTCAAATCCTTCTTAACAACGCGATTCAGTGAAAATGACCAGCTTTGTCTCACGGTTACTGTCAGGTTTAGAGCACTTTCAGCTATATGTTGGCAATGAGTCTACTTTGGAGGACAGCAGATCGCTGTTCTTATAATTTCTTGTTTCCCTTGCTAAGAAGTACGCTGTGATGGGTTTGAATATATCGGTTACACCGTAAACTTTTATCGTCAGGAATAGATCGGTCAATATTAATAAAATCTAACGGTTTTACATCAACGTCATGGAATAGCGCGCGTTAAAATATAAAAAAATACGAATAGAAGACGAGAATTAATTCATTTAACGTTTTCGTGTTAACTTAGCAGTTAAGCATAGAGGTACCTACATCAGACAAGTAATCAGCCCACTGAGAGGTGAGTGTGTAGCTTGCAGTTTTTTTAAGTTGCATTCAGCCGACAGGTACCTTAGTAATATAAAGGTGACAGCCAAGTCATTGGACCCGATTGTCCACCACATACCTTGATGTATTTAACGGTAGGAGTAGTAGAAGAAATTAATTTACAGTTTTCAGCGGACAGCCCACTTCTTCTAATTAAGGATGCGAATATATATTTTGTTCAACTATGTAGATAACAAATAGAGTTCAAGATCAAAGCCCTTACTTCCTCATTCGCCTTTAAATGTTTAAACCTTTGGTGCATAGAATATCTTGCAGTTCATCAACACTTACCCACAATCTAGCATCATTGTACTGTATACAATGCAATAATTCTAAGCTTACCCTTGAACACGTTATTCATGACCGCCATCGTTTATCACGAAAGACAATGTTTCTCAGCTATAGATTAACACCGCTCCCACTGTTGATTCAACTGCTGGTCTGAGACCTATTCATAAATGCTATAACGTCGCCAGATATTTTGACAAACAACCTTCAGCTTCTCCGGAGTCAACTGACAGATCTTGTTTGAATGGTTTCAAATGTAGGTAATCGTGTATAGGAATGTTGAAAAACTGTAAAATTAACATCAGAAACGGAGTTGATCGCACGTATGTACACTTGGGCAATTTCAAAAATGCCTTATATCTGTCTGATGTGTAACAATGTTAAAAACCGTTTTTCAGGAGTCATTGTACGATTCTAATGTCGCGACGTTAGATTGCTCTACCATTCAGCAAATTTAGCTAGCTGATACTGCGATGGTGAAAAGTAGGAAACAAGTACGTCCGTCACAGGAACTCGCTCAATTTTGTGAAGTTTCACTTAAATCTGTCATCATGTGACAACTATTTACAAAACCGTGTTCTGTTGCACCTCTTCTTCCATTGCTGTTATGTGATTCGTGTTTCATTAATGCTCTATGACCGGTAACAGCTCGATTATATTTGTCCGTTTGATGGACAACACAATTTGTGAAATGGTACAACTAGGGCTTGAATGTTTACTGAATAAAACGCGCACTCGAATAAACTTGAAAACTCTCACGAAATAATCCATGAGAATGGTGTGCTAATTTCCAAAGGACAGTTCAATTTCTTATGTGGCTTTATGAAGACATGTTCTAACAGAACACAGTTGTGGGGTATTCCACGACTTTGAATCAATTTTGTTTCAGCCAGGTTTTACAGCATAAATAAAACTGTTTTTACGTAAATGAATTTTTTCGTCGTATGTTGTTTGTATACGTATCCTAAAATATTTAACAAAATATTACTGTCAATTTGCCGAAGAGTTTTTGAAGATGTTGATTTTTACAAATTGCACATCGCCATCAGAAAGTTTCGGCTTTTTCACTATAATAATTCAGTCAACTTCCATCAGAAAATGTTGTCAGCTTGCGGTTCGCCCTTGTTATAAGTCGACAGTGGTGTGAGACTGTTTCACCGGGAATAATTAAGCTCTGGCTTACTGACCCTACATTCCGTACGCTCCAAAGTTGAAGTGATCCGAGTCTAGTTTGTCCTTCTGAAGGTTGCCGGATGTATGGTCTACCTCGCATGTGAAAATTGGGAACCAGTGGCGGGCTTCCTATCCAGCTTATATCACTATTCTTTTTGGAACAAACTGGCTTAACATTCTACCAAATGAACAGGCGGCCATCGCGTGTCGTTTGCGAAACATTTAAAGCTACGTTGCATTCTCATCTTTGGGCAAATTACACATCAAATGTGTCCACATGTCGATTTTGTTATCATCTGTTCACGTAAGTACTATTAGTTTAAATCATTTCACTTCAGCTGTATCATACAACTGAACAAAGTGCATATTCGTCCCAACTCAAAATGTGTAATTTTGGTGTAATCCTTTTCAGCTAAGTTGTATACAGGAAAAATTCAAAATTGTGTGACAGAACACAATGGATTAGTTGTACCAATAAAGTGCTTCCAGAGTGAATAAATATATCATCTGTTACTGCGCACATTTGCTTTAAAAAGTGAAAGCCATTTCTTTGGGAGACTGATTTCGTCTTTCTGTCAGCAACTAATATCGTCGACTGTCACGACAAGCTGATCGTAGCATCTTTTCAAGTGAACAGGAGGGATTAATGCCACTGTTGAAAGAATATATTTGTTGATATACTCTCAGCTTTAGTCGATAAAAAGTTAACTCGAGGGTTCCAGTAAACCAGTGCTCGTTATCGCAATAGCCAAAAAATCTAGAAACAATAAAAACCAACGAAACACTTGCAAAGACCTTTAAAGAACCCTGGAAACCATACTGCTGTTGGGCGTATTGTCATGCTTTTCGATTTTTGTAAATGTCAACTGTAACAGTTTGCTTTAGGGCTACCAATTGCTTTATGGACCTGCAAATAACATTTTATATGATTAGTTGCCATGAGATCTATATTAGTAATAAACTTCAAAACTGACATTTTAGGTACTATCACAACAGCTAATTGAAACCCTAGGAAAAATTCAAATGCTGGAATTACCGGTTGATATCAACATACAGTCGGTAGAACTTTTTATTCAGAAGCATCTTGTCTTCAGCAAAACCAGGCCATAAACAAGGAAACAACAGTCGCTTTAGATAGAGATCAACAATCACAAAAGCAACATGTTTCTGCGAATCCAATATTGCCATTAGCAAGATTCTGAATGTGAGATGTACATAGTTTTCGTACAGCCAACTAAACCAGATATTTCAATATAATGCCAAACGCAACCTAATTGTACGGATAATTAGTTGCGTTTAGTTTCACGATGTTGAGGGGTACACAGCTGACCTGGCAGAAAACTGTTCTGTTTTGGTGTGTGGAGGTGTCTCCATGTGCGCAAAGTGGAGATCTCCTCCGCTACGGCCCAGAACACAAAAATAAGAGTGTCAACACCAGCAATGGGAATATTATCGTTTTGCCGCAAGCCAAATCCAATTAGGCAAATCTAATCCAATCTGGATAATTGGACAATTACACCAACAGAACCAGAAAGAATTCCTCGACAACAAAATAGAAAACGTATGATTTCAAATGAATTTGACCATAAGCTTATGGATCTATAACAGCAAAAACATTCGAATTATTGATAATATGCGCCAATGGTATTTTGAGTACAAAGTAAGTTTATCTCCTTGATAAATTTGGGTCAAAGGTAATTCAGTAAAACAAGTTTTATGGTGCAAAACAGAAACGGCACAAAGCAATCAAAATAAGATTATCTATGAAATAACGGAACATAGTTTAATTTGCACTGTACAAAGTTATCAGTGTATACTGGATAATAATTTCGGTCACTGTTGAAACGTACCTAATAATTTGTTTTTATCGAATGGTTCGGTATTATTGAGGATGCCTTATCAATAGGAAAATTCAACGAACAATACAACCCGTTTTGGGGAGTTTTTTGTACAAAGCTTTGTATGGACACTATCCTGTAACCTTCATACAAGTACTGACGAGATATTGGCGACTGCAATGAGACTAATTGGAAAAGTTACATATCTTGATGAATAACTAGATTAGGTTGTGTTTGCCGATGCGGTTAGATAGTTACCTGCTGGTTTAAAGAAAATTGTTTGTCTGGGTTAATCCAACATGAGGTTTGGTATCGTAAACATGAAGTTAGTCTACGTTCCATCTGTAACAACAAAATAGTTGATTCCGGTTCGAGCATCAATAGGTGCTAACGGAATACACACAGACCCTCGTATCCTTCCAACCAAAATGGTAATGGCAGTTGTTTATGTGCTAACGTTTTTAGTGACAATACTTGCAATGCAGTAGTTGTTCTAAAGTTGTTGAGAGGTTAGAGAATCTATACTTTCTAGAACTACCAAGTGTTAACTTGCAAAAGTGTCTGAGGTGTAACTCACTGTTGATTCCCTAGGAATGGTTGTGTATACTGCATGAAGGTTGGACTAACTAGCAGAATACTTAGGAGTTCAACACTTTTCCAAACCACAATTTCGTGTAACGTTATTACGTAGTATTAGGGAAGTCAAACATTATTATGGACCATGATGTAAGTATATCAATGTATGAAGGCGCGGCAAATATTTTTGCAAAAACATAAGCAAAGATAGAGCAAACTATATTTACCGGTTAATTCACAAGTGTTTTTTTTGCTTGGCAGGTTCAACTTTTGTCATCTTGTTTCAGTAAGTAAGTAGAAATGAAATATCTACGAAAAGGCTCCAGAGGATAAACGCAAGGATGAACAACTCTTTGCTTTTTATATTTATAACCAACACATATTTGTTAGGGTGCGTCGGCGCACATATTGGCAAGAGCACTAGCTTTTGAAGACTAAAAGGATGTAAACAATAGATATTTAAATCGTTAGTCATTCAATAGTTAATTTTTCTAATACTTATCCATAAACATTCAAAATACTTTTGTTGTTCTTTCAAAACCAGCATTATATTTCGCCAGCAATTTTGTAAAGGCCGACAGTATGTTTTACGGTACATTGCACAAAACAGCTCTTTTATTTGGTTACCGAACGTGGGTCAAAATATTGGTGTTTGTGATGTGTTAGTTGTCAATCCTGCAAGTTCATTAAAAAATTGATGTTAACGTTAATCCGGATAGTAGTGAAGTGTGTTCACTGCTCATAATTCAATCTATGCACACCACAGTGAAACAAGGTTGTATTCATAAATAAATTAATGCACGGATGAGTGTATGCACATGAATTAAAAAAACTTTTATAGATATATTAAGTCACATAGAAGTACGTATATGCAAGAGAACACGTATACGGACACTCCCAAACGAAATGCTTGTAGTTTTTCTGTTGAGATGTATGCCAAAGCAGACATTTATTGTGTATCTTCTCAGTCATCATCATGCGCAGTCAGACGTTAAAACTAGCTACCCGTGTTAACTAAACTGCTCCAGTAAATACTCCTTTTTACAATGCGAGTCCAAAATATTAATACAACCAATGTCAAAACTCGCAGGAAGTTGCAAATTTTAACCAAAGTTAAAGATTTTAGTGTGTTTTAGAACCATCATATTTTAGCTTATCGCCATGTTCTAGTCACTCCAGTTTCAGCATGATCTGAAATATCGAGACTAATGAAGGAAATGTGCACATCAATCACTTAATGATTGATTATCACGTATTCGTTTAGTTTTCCTAGTATACATCGATAATTTTCATATTCATCCAATTCCGGTGTTTGTTATAATAATTTATTTGACCGACATGAAAAATTCCTTCACCATCTGGTGGTAGCAATTTGCCAAATAGTACCCTTTCCGAAAGTGCAATGTTTTCTGGTATTTGGTTTCTCTTTTTTAAACGTTTTTCATCACGTTTCCCCTGTGATTTTCCGTTGTGTAATTACAGTTAGACCTTAAACAGATTACATGATGTATCGAAAGAAATACTGTTAATCAAGACATAGCGACTGATTAACGACATTAACAGTACAAAAATTTTACATGCGTTTTTATCCCCGTCGTTATTCACACGATTGCATAAATAAGTAACTTAGTCAAAAAGCTTGCAGAAAACTTCTTCCGTAGAACTATAGACATCCATCAATTTTGAAAAATATGTTAGGAATTAACAATGTACATATGAAGAACCATGTCCCATTATGCAGGCAACTTAAAAATGGCATCCTCCGATAATGGTCATATATGGGGGGGTGCTTTTAATAAAATTTAGAATGTTAACAGAAGCTATCCAAAAGAATTCGGAAATATTCATTGACGCAAAACACCAAAAACGAACAATTAGGAAGTAACGTTACTCAATTTGCTTACTCCTCACGAGTATAAATTAGTACAGTTTACTTGGACTCGCCAGTTTCACACTGGCTGATGCGAAAATCCAAGGAATGGAGAGTTTAAAATTTTAAGAGAATTGTCCTGAAACTGAAGCGTAACAAAATGTTTTACTTTTGTTCCCACTTATCAAGAAGGGAATGTCCGAGCAGTATTCGACAGGAGAACCATGCGCTATACTAATTACCCATTAGATACACCTTGATCTCTTCTTCCTCAATCGCTCGGACAGCAGATATTTGGCTTTTGTATCAGAGCTACTTGAAAAACCTGCTTCAGATCACTTCTTTTTTGTTGACCATAAACAGAAACGAAATTGATCCTGAAATGTCAAACGTGGGCAGGAACCATAAATACATATCAGGAACAGAGTTGAACCAAAGTAACAAGCTCACTTACTGCATATTCCACGAAAAGCTTGAACAGAATACTTGTGAACGAATACCCATATTTTACAACGTTTTCTGTCGTACAGAAGTCTTGCGTGATATAACTGTGGACTAAGAATAAAGTTCTCCCGAAATTTGTCAGTAGTATCGTAAATAAAAAAATTGCCGACAACCTACCGACAGATAGTTCGTAAGGCAGGGATTGTAGGGCACTCGACTGAGCCAACTCAATTCAAAGAAACACTCGTTTCCAATGTTGTTTTTGTTGATCGATTAATTTTCAAACGCAGCTAGCGTATAACTTCTCTAAATTAATCATTACGTTGACACCAAAAACTGAAGTTTAACCTGAACCGAGAAAAAAAGGTTATTACCATATGAGGTGTCGTTCTACTAACGTTTGTTTGGAGTTACTTGGCAAAAAATCTTCGCTATACAAGCCAGAAACTGAATATGCTGTACATAATTTGTACATCGGTTTACAAGTAAAGATTTTATCGGATAATACATAACGATTTTTTCTCCACAGCTCACGAGTCATTATGTCAAGGCAGATTTATTAGCTTTTTGGAAGAAAACGAGTAAATTGCCAAATGAAATTTTACTCCCTTCAGCAACATCTTCCTTCATCGTTGTCAGTTGGTTTCATTAAGGCCAAGTCCACTCAAGTTTTCAAAGTTTACAACATTTACGAGCTAATTCATTTGAAGCTGTTGAGGGAGATTCCCCGTCAAACCTCAGCTTGCCTGTCTATGTTGCCATTTGCGAAACAGACGAGCTTCGTGGTATTTTCTTTTAATGAGACCTAGTCGCAAGTCTTGTTCCCGATGAAGCAGGCATAATAAGCTATGCTTACCAAATCGGAAATAAGTTTGACATGATTTACATGCCTACACTCATTCCAGTCGGTGATTTTGGTGCGTCTCGAGCTTACCTTGGTTATGTCGTTGACATTTTGTTGCATCTGTTTACAGTGTCTGAAATTAATTTTGAAATTGTTGATCTATTTGTTCCAGAAACCAATTGTTTTCCAGGAGCACACCTGCGTGATTTGCATGTGGTTAGCGGAATTGTATATTCAAAGGGTTCCTGGTGTTCAGTCAAACATTTCGTTAAAAGCAAAACTGTGGATTGCACAGAGTGACTCGGATACAAAACTAATAGACGGATGATTATTAAGCAATTGGATAAAAATTAAGATTTTATTATTTATGTCCTTTGGTGTTTCTTTTCATTACTCTCTTGCTGGTACACCGATAAAAACGTAATCATTTATCTTGTATGGACTAAACTTTCAAGTCCTAGCAACAAGACTGCTGTTCAAACTGAAGCGTATCAGCTTCTCGGTGTTCAGTTTAGACAAGAATGAAACAACAACACACGGTTGTCTGATTGCATACGTCAGTAATATGCAAAGCATGTAAAGGAAGGGTCATATAAGATTTCATATAGAATGATCATTTGTTAAACAAAGGATGAATTTTCAATATTGTCTCTCAATTTTGGCATGCCGTATATATTAACATCCCAGGTTTTCCGTTTGTGAAACACTTTATAATAAACGCTCAACCATTTCTGTAGAGACTACTCAGTTTCTGGGTAAGGTTGTATGCCCAACAGTTTCTGTAACCACCCATAATACTAACCTCAGACTACCTATCACCGTAAACATCACAGACTCATTAGCGCGTATCCCAACCTAGACTTCTGAACACAAAACAACCATGTAGTTTTTTTGGATGCTTTTTCTGAAACTAACACTGCTTTGTTAATATGTCAGACATTTCAAGTGTATGTGATGATCCCTTGTTATCACATGAGTCACTTTACCACTACAACTGAATGACCCAATAAACATGCCGTTGTTTCTTTTATATCACATTTTGCGTTCTGTAAACATTTGGATGATCTGTCACCCAGCAATTAAATGTTCCGGGAGCAGGTCGTTATTTTTCTACCGCTCAATGATTTCTGTGATTCTAACTTGCAGAGAAGTCCGACTCGAGCGGTCATTTTTTGAGGTAAACAGACAGTAACTGTGACTCCTCTCGAGATGATCGGACAGCGTGATCACTACCCACAAGCGAAAGTGGCCGACCGTCCACATATTGTAGCGAAAAGGCGACCAATAAAGCACAGTCTTTATTATCCATGACGCTAATTCACATGCTACGCGCGTGCTCGCGTTTATGAGTCAGCATTCCAGTCTACAGCACCCCCAGGTTTCCGTTCACGCGTCGTGTGCACTTCTGCCCGGTTTAGGTGTGTGATCGGCGCCGTCTATCGGGGGGGTTATCGGCCTACCATTCTTCGTCCATTGGTCCGATTCCGTTGAGCGATGGCTCATCCGGTCGCTCGAGTTGTTCTCCATCTATCCACAATGGGCTTTGAGCGTATTCCACGGTGGTGCCGAGATGATCCCCCGAATGTTGGAATAATCGAGCCTCCGATTTCGTCGCCCATTCTATTTTGCCTGCCATGTCTCGCGCGTTGGTCCGATCCGGTCGAACGATGACTCATCCGACTGCCCCCGTTGTCCGCCATCCGATCGTTGGGGGCTAGCGGACGTACCTGCCTTCCGCAATGAGGTACTCCGCCGAGTGTTTGAATACTCACACCTCCGGCCTGGCAATCCACCACATGTGACAACTCGGTTTTGTTTAATGTGAGGTTAACGGCACAGTGGTCACCACGGTTGCCTCATGAAAGTATGGCCGGAGTTCTAGTCCCGGATGCGACGAGCTCTAATGAGGGTGAAACTCGAGTCTAGTGGTTCTTTTCGATAGGGGCCAACTGGAAAGTTTAAGGGAATGCGACAGCTGCGAACAATTGTGGGTAATGTTCAATCTATGTGAATTATTTTTCTTATTTTTACCTCAGAACTTGTCAAATTTTTCACTTGACTTCTATAAAACTGTTTACCCTTTTACCTAGCACTTCTTTAAGTAGTATTTCCATATTGTGACCAGATTCATTTATGCACGTTTGTTTACGGACAGTTAGTCTCATAGTGTTTTGATTGTTCATCATATGGGTTCACTTCTGCTCAGCTGTAACACGTACCGTGGGATCAACTGTTCTATAAGGTATATACCAAAGTAAAATGTACACCAGTTTTATTATGTTGATTGTCTTAGCATTAAATCGACCAGGTATTTTCACATCGCACTACTTGCCTAAATTGTCTTGACTTCAGCAACTTTAGTATGTCCTTGAAACCAGGGTGCTTGGATTCCTCGCACTGAGACGTTTGTTTGGGATCTTGGTCAAGCTATTTTATTCAGGCCAGTCCAACTAAAGACCAATTAGGTCGACTTCCCGTGTCATTTTAGAAGTCAGTGCAACAGGTGCACGATTGATAAGAAAACATCACTCCTCTAGTTGCAAGCAGTCAATGGAGAATGTCTACAAATGTGAATTACCCTATCGGAGTTATTTTTCGAATAAAAGCTGACAATCTTTTCATCTTTTAATTTAAAAAAAAACATTTGGAAGCAACACAAGAAACTCTGACCGAACTAACAAATGGGGAACATATGTTGGCTTTTTTCAACACCTCATAAACTCTGCTTATTTCCCACTTGCCTACATAGATGAACGGAATGAAGATGTTCTACGTAGTATTGCTCCTAATGGTTACATTCCAGTTTTCTTCACTTTCTTGAACCCGTTGCGTTTTCTTGTATTTCTTCTCATGTTTGTTGAAGCTGGTAGTTTTATCCCTGATGTCAGCGTAATATATGACGATAAACAAATCACATTTTGAAGACAAATATTGAAGAGATCACTAGGGTCTGCTGTGAATCCCAACTCACTCCCCCTTTCTTGCACGCTCCTTAGAATTTTGACCGAAAGTCATATTATACTACGTTGTCGTGCTAACATCAGCAAGCAAAAGTTCGCGCCTGCAACTGCACTGGCAGCTCATGCCTAGTCTTTCGTAGACTGAAGTAAGATTTTCGAACTTACAACTTGTTGAGTTTTTGTGGTATACACAGTTTTAGTTGTTGCAACTGATCTCAGAATGAACGAAGCGAGTGTAGCTCGTCATGTGCTGTCAAAACATTTTGTTGAAGACTCAGTACCATCACTTAATATCAAGGACTTTTCTGTCACAGTACAAACCGGATCTTTGTAAGCGATATTTTAGACGCGTGCGTATTAGTCAAATTTCAATTCAATTCACAAATCTGCTAAGCATCGATTAGTGGCACACAATCACCTACATGTGAGTGGGACTACTGACTTTACTCCGTGCGGGTGGTTTGATGAATAGACTGGTAGAGCGCACACTCTATGGGGAAAGCGAACGCTACATAGTACCAATTAAACGTGAGTAAATTTCGCAACACGTTGGTGTTTTCTTGGATATAGATTTTTAAATTGTTTCGCTATAATTTGAAGCATACTGTTTTTCAATACTTCATAGTGTTACATTAAGATATGTTGTTTGCTTCATATGTGTCAGTATGGATTACTAGATCTTTCAAGTTTTAGAAATATGGTCAATCATTACTCCCGGTAAAATAACTGGCTATAACGCCCTACTCTTCGACATAAGGTCTGATTCGATCAAACACCTGTTTAAATATTTATCGAATTTAAAATGCCTACTATTAACTAGAGTTAGGGTAACAAGAAGATAGTAACCATGAATTACCCACAAGTGTGATTTCGTTAAAACGTTTTTGGTAGAGTGTTTAGCTTCAACATATTTTCCCAGAATCCGTTAAGACAACTCGATCTGTAGAGATTAGCTCACAGATATATTTTTGAAATTCGTGTAGTTATTTAACAATGGCACAAGCGTAATCGATAGGTTTGCCTCCGGCTTCAGCCAAACAGCAGTAGCTCAACCACCGTGATGAAGAACATACATGAGTGCAAGGCATAAATACAAGGCATAGTAATTAAAAGAGCGCGATACAAATGGCAGGATAACGATACGTGATAAGAGAGCTTGGTATTTGACTTCTAATGACAGTTGTACGAAAATATGAACTGATTTAATTGCAAAGTGATCACATAAAGTATGATTAAGGTAAACAACACGGAAACAACAATTTAAAAGTTTAGTCGAAATGGTTCAGTACACACAAAGAAGTTGCAAAATAATTTTCACTTTTAACACAAAATTCTTAAATATTACCAAGAATCTATTTTCTTCAGAAATGTCTGCATAACAAACTAACAGACACTGGTTTACTGGTCACACGTTTGATTTACTTGTCTAAACAAGGCGCTTATAAATTAGGACTTAGCAGACGTAAAACGCGTTTGATTTTATCAATGTTCACGAACATTCTGAAGTCCTCTTAGTCTGGAATTTAACAGATTTCACAATCCCACTAGAAACACGCACTAATAAGGACAGTTAATTAAATTTATTACAGAGTTACCTTCTTTACAGAGCTAAATTTTAACTGCCCTTGCGTTCGAGCCACAAATCCTCATACGGTCTCCTTGAATGATCATGTTTTGACATAGAACAATGTATTTGTACACAAAATCTTGAATACCTTAAATAACAGGCTGCATTAAAAAGTGTTGCAGGAATGAAAGTTGTGCAGTGTGAAGTATGTTAATTTTTGGATGCTGCGTGACAATACTGTACGAGTATTAAAAGTTGCTGCAGTCGATGCCATCAGAAGGAATGCCAGAGCAAAATCCTATCACTTGGAACCAATTGACCGGCACTGTAAAGCGTTAGTTAAAGAAGTAGATCGAGAAGTTCATTAGAATCTGTTAACCACGGCAATATAGGTGATAGATTTTGATTGCTAATCGCACATATTAAGTGGTCAATGAGGGTAATAAAACATTAATTGAAAAGCGCCAAGTTACCGCCTCCTGCAGAGTTTAGTGAAAACGAAGCTTCGGTTGAAACCTTCCCTCGAAATGCGCCAGATAGAATCTTTATCTGATACTAATGCCAGCAGCCTTTTCATTTGTAAGATAGTAACGGAATAATCCGAATTTTGAGCAAAATGATTGGGTCAAGGCCAAAGAATTAACATAAAAACTATGCGTGTTTCTTCAACGGAAGTGGCGAAAGCAATCAACCTTCAGATTCAGCAAATTACAGTAATCGGTTTTAAATCACTTTTCAAAATAAATCTCATTTATTTTGACAGTACTGTAAGGTACCAGGTTGGTAGGTTGGTTTGGACTGATGCATTGGGAGTACGGTTTATCGGTTTGGGGTGCCACATCAATCATAATAAAATATTCACACCAAAGTTAAGGTATGAAAATACGACGTCTTCAAGGAATTTACAAAAAGATAGCCAATTGCCTAACTGAGTAGATTTTGTCGGAGCAAGATTATTTACAAAGGATGGGAGAATATTCGCATTGTAGGTTGAAGTTTGCACTTTGCGCAATTCAACAAAGAAATTACAGTCATGGGAAAGTAATCCTCTTATTTTCTGGGCCGGTTTTTCAAACCGCATCTTTCCTCTGTACATCAACATCACTGTCGCCAGTCCCCACAAACCTAACTTCACGAACTACCGCCGCTTTAAACTTGGGTAAAGAGGTTTTTGTTGACGGTTGTAGCCTCTCGTATATTATATATACATATATTATATATTTCTGTCGTTCCTTGTTACCTGGGATTTCTTACCAATGTATCAAAATGAAGACGCCTTCCAGTGGATCGTGTCTGGTGAGATAGAAAACTTCGCGAGCAATTTGATAAAATCGTAAACTTTTGTCGAATCGACTAAAATGGTCGTAGTTGTAACGGATTACTCAAATGAAAATGGAACTAACAGTGGAATACTGATAAATAAGTTGGTTGCTGAAAACCAGCCCAGAACTAAACTTTGTTACCGTACTCTAAGATAACATGTGGCAAAACCGCGACGTCCTGCTTGATAATGCTAGGGTCTACTGGGCAATAACTGAAAACCTTCGCTTACTGCACTGTTAATTGTGTGCAATCACAAGGTTCTTACCCTTAGTTAACCCATTCACACCAGCGTTTTGGTTAAGATGAATATTCATGATTTTATCATGAATGCCTTTTGAAATTTATATACAAGAGCAATTCTACCATAGCTTTCAAACTTATTGTGAGCTGTCTGCAGGTGAGGCTCACTTGCTAGTATGTATGGAGGGCATGCATTTTCACATCTGCCACTTAAGGAATGGGGTGTCAAGAGGTTAACTGGAGTAGTCGACATTTCGTGTTTATTGAACGATGACTATCGTTCAAGCGTAAGTCATATGGATGTAAGCACTTTTGTCACATAGATTGTTAAAGTATCTACGTGAAGGCGTTTTTCAACTTCTGCAACTGTGCCGCTGAATAAAGACCTATTTCATTTCAACAATCATTGAAGAAAATAACTTACGAGGTTTCTTATTCAGTTTGTGATTTTTTTCACGTAATGTTACTAGAGAGGTACAGCACTCCCACTCATAATCTAGAAATGGCTAATTTGCTCAAAACGCATTGTGTCAGCACATATGCTGGCAACTACGTAACCGTAAACTTAACTACTGGGGTTAATACTCATGTTGATATTACGGCTGTAGGTATCGTGTTATCATCAGCGTTAAAAGAAATAAAGACGTTTCCACACATGAAACTACCTGACGTATATCATAGTTCATAAGTAGTATTCGAAACGTTTGTAAGAAAACTAACAGGATCAGTGAACCAATTACAGAGACATCCCCCAAAAAGATGTCAAGGTAACGAAGACCTTAAAAAGTATATATCCGTTCTCACTGAGGTTATCACAGTACCCGGCACACATAAGTCGACTGCTTTAATAGCAGTAGAGGCCTAAACAACGTGCAGTTTGAGTTGTTTATATCCAATGCTCCCTAACAAACATCAAAGACGTATGAATCCTAATTGATTTGTATGGTGCCAACAAGCCATGCATCAAAGCCTCCAAAGAAAGTAAGTTTGTCCGCTAACTTCAACACTTCCCACGAAGTTCTCAAGTTCAAGCAAAATTACAGTATGTTCTGGCTCAAACGTATGTGGCTGCATAGTTTCGCTTATTTCAAACCACCAGAGGACCGGTTCTTCGCTATTGTGAATGTAGCTTGTCAAACCCTTCTGTTGTGTACCACTTCACTTGCAGTTGCAGTCACGGTTACATGGGCAGAACAGATAGACAACTACCACAGTAAGTTGCCAAACACATCTCGAAGTAGCTGAAACAAGCGATGATGCATCAGCCTCAACTTGGCGCACTGACGGCTCGAAATCAGAAATCATCTATTACTAAACACCGCATGACAACAGGTCATCAAGTTGACCCAATAATCTCATTTGAGCAACTGCTGCATAATCAAAATCCAAAGCTATTGGCTTTCTGCTCAACCGAACTTACCAGCTGAGGTTATGTACACAAAAGTGGTTGAGGCAACATATAGGGTTTAATGAGATCGGAGATTTCGACCTGTCTAGAAAATCCGGATCGCAGGGTTATCGGCTGGAGTTAGCAGACAGTAACTGTCTCCTCTCAAGACGATCGGACAGCCTGATCATTACCCACAAGCGAAAGTGGTCGACCGTCCACATATGACAACTTAGTTGTGTCTAATATGAGGTCAACGGCGCAGTGGTCATCACGGTTGCTTCATGAAAGTATTGCCGGAGTTCTAGTCCCGACAGTGACGAGAATATGCACTACTGACGAGCTCTAATGAGAGTGAAATATGAGTCTAGTGGTTCTTTTCGAAAGGGGCCAACTGGAAAGTTTAAGGAAATGTGACAGCTGCGAACAATTGTGGGTGATTTTCAATTTGAACTTGACCATAATCCCGACTACTCATCAGATTATATAATATTTGATGTGTTTGCAGGTGTGCTTGTCCTTGTTTGTCCTTATCTGCATGATGTACATAACCGGCATGTATTACGTTTGTGACTGATTACAGTAAATGAAATGATAACATATCGCAATGTGTCTTCCTTCTGCCCTGATGAAGTGATTATAAGGTACTCAGTGTTTTAAAGAACTAGCTATAAAAGGTTGTGCACAAAACTCCGCCATTATGGCAGAAATTACCCCTCTACCCATTGCTCACAATGTGTCACTGATAGTAACGTCCTAAATATAAAAACAGCGTGCGCTCTCACCGACATTCTACAACTAGCAGTCCCTGTATGGATCTCTTCTTCATTCCGGCGTTTTGTATGTCATTCGTTACTGAACTACTACATTTTTAAGTTCTTTAAGAACACACGATTGCTTGATTACGTTCAGCTGGGCTAGCTTATAAAGTGTCTCAAAAGGATACATATAATCAGTCATAAAGCCTTAAGAATAGATGGGCTGAATGCCCCAATATCACAATGTTCACTTGGTTTGTAGGTCATTACTTAACCCGTGGACGCTTCTTATGGGTGCTGAAATCGTATGATAACCTCTGCCAAAAATCTTACCACGTAATTGATTGAGAAATAGGTAATTACACATAATCTGCTTGCCTGCCATGCTGGCCATCTATATAGCTCGATAATCCAGAAAATCTCTGGAAATAGGTTTATGAATATGCCGAGTTAAAATTGCTTGTCACGGGGTTGAAGGCGGTGACCGTAAGTCACAGATCTTCTAAATGGCAACGAGTAAAAGAGAAGATTTACCAAATAAAAACCTCAGACTTTAGTAAATAATCTCTGCAGCAAACGGAATTTCAAGTGCTCACTATGTACATCTCAGTCAAATGTTCCCAGCAGGATTTTACCTGAAGGCAGATTTTCAAAATAGATTTCTCTCGGAGATATCGAGAAGTTTAATTCAAACAGTTCTAAAGTGAACGATTCTGGTTGAAAACTGTATTAACTCCACATTCGCCAAACGTGAGAAAAAGAACTCTGTCAAGCTGATGCGTAGCCTGAGCAAAGATCGATAACTGTCTGAAGTCCCTGATGATCATGTTATGCACGTCCATAAGTTTTAGAGTACTGACCTCTTTGCTACCCTGCCAGAGTATCGACATTAGGACC
The DNA here is from genome assembly GCA_014338405.1 of Paragonimus skrjabini miyazakii. Lineage (NCBI taxonomy): Eukaryota > Metazoa > Platyhelminthes > Trematoda > Plagiorchiida > Troglotrematidae > Paragonimus > Paragonimus skrjabini miyazakii. The sequence continues at coordinate 341,177 of JTDE01000069.1, forward strand.
CACGTTCTGCTACTTGCGCTGTTGTGATGAGCAACATGAAACTTGGATTCAGTTTAAGGAATTATCTAATCAGCTTACGTATTTCGCGCTAGGCTCCATTTTGGACTTAGAAAATTTCGTACCAGATTTTGTCGACACCTGCTGTAATTACTACATAATCAACAACAAACTTTGGTTACACCAAAACACCTATCAGCCTTGAAAGCATCCCGAACGAGGAAGGATATTCTACTCACGTGGCTGGATAAACTCCCTGCTCTAGTTGTGATGGATAAACCTGATTAATTCGAAAATATTAAGGTGACTATTTCATATGAAACCAAATATCAAAGGACAGGGAATGAGAGAAACAGGAGTGTATATTGGAAGCCGGATTACCGACTGCTCAGAGCTGACCAGGGAAGATGGCATCAAGCCAGAATCTGATGTTGGTTTACGAGAGTCAACCCAGTCTGTTTTCTCTCGTGTACATGGTTATCCAAAGGTTCGCAAGCAGAACATACCACTCAGATTGACATTAGACTTGTACTGTTCCCACTACCACACAGCTTCACAGCGATAAGCTGCCCAACTTGAGCTGATTTGCTAAATGTTATGTCCATGCAGTGTTCGAGATAGCTTTGGCTTCAGTGAAGCTGTGAGAAATATCGGGGTCGCAGGTCATAACATGTGTTCATTTGATGTCCTCCCTAATTACAAAAATGAAGCTACGGAAAAAGACCAAATTTGTTCGTATGCGCATTGACCGGTCATACGTAAAGTGAGACTCCTCAACGATGTCCTAAAAGAACTTCTGTTGCCGTGCGCGTTTAACATAAAGTCTAACAGCGAACTTTTTCGACCGGTTGGTGGCATGGTCATGAGCTAGCCCTCGGGTCAAATTCCAGCTGACATTTTCAAAGGAAAGTTGAAAGGTGAGTAAATGTGCACCAGCACTTAAACATTTTGTCACTGCTGACCATGTTTTTGTTGATCACCTAACCATTATAAACTTAGAAAGCGTTCTCTAGACGTTTGTTCAAGTAAACCATTCCACTCGGTACACCAATAGGTGAGAGGCGAGTGACGCATTCCACTTACGGACGTTATGACAGACACACAGGAAGGGATATATTTCATATGGAAGTTTGAATGAGTCAATATGCTGACTTTCACACTTTTGTTCCTCTCAAACAGAAGTAAAACCTGGTCCGCTTTTTCGCTTTTCTCGTCATAAAAATCCGTCTTGTGGACATGCCACCCGTTGAACTCCATTTTCTCTATAATGTGTTTCAAAAAAGGACTGTCTGCAGGAGGATACTGCATGGAACTTGATTTTGCAAAAACTAAGGACCTCATTACAGGCGGTGAAAAGATTATCGTATTCATCGCACTTCCAGTCAAAGGAGACAGCCACTGAACAGGTGAACCGACGATGAAGCAGTCACTAAAATAAAACGTCCTTGCTGCATCATCGAGGGGATATTGTGTGTTTAGTTATATGCTCCGGATTGATTTTAAAAACAAACTACCTATCCACTAGTAGTCAATGCCTGCGTGTTATTTTAAGTGTTTTCTTTGTGCAGCAGATTATAGTGGTCGAAGGATTACACGCTTGTCCAAACGGATTAAGGAGCACCGCCCAGCCTGGAATAAAACCGGGGTCACAGGATTAATCCCAAATGCAGTCATGTCACGTCTTTTCCTGAGCAAACACCACGTCGCCTCGTCGAAAAAGTTTCGGGTCGTATACACTGTTTCAACCAATCCACCAACGTCGAACATAGCATGGATTTTGGCGACGGTCGAATCGACCGCGATCAGGTTATGTAACCCAGTGCCTCGTTTACAAAACTAACTCGTTCAGATGTTGCGAATCTCTTGGTCTCGGCCAGCTTTCACTCCCCACTCACTCATATGCACATAGAAAACTAACGTCAATCGCGATACAAGTCTGTCCTGCATCCAGAACAGTGAGTGACAAGATAATTGTTTGCACCGATAAGTGTGTGGTTGTCGTGGTTTCCATTTTGACCAATTAGACATCACAAATCCATATTAATATTCTTTACAATTGTGCCGAGCCCAGGATGAACTGCTTAAAACATGTTCTTCACGTTTCTGGTCCCTAAGACGAGGTATTTAACACTGTGATTTTTATTTAAACCGTGGTTCGCTTCCAGTGTACGTTTGAAAGCAACATGAAACGGCCTGTGATTCATAGATTTAATATCTGTTAACAGGAAGTTCCATGTTAAGTCTTAACAACGTTTGCCTCTTTTAATCTAGACTAGTTTGAAAGACATTCAAAATATTCATGTAACATATAGTATTCTTTGTCGTACTGACATATTTGGGAGAAGAAAAAATGACGACATTTTTCAACTTTCGGACAGTTGATCAATAGATTTTTGGTTGGACACAGTACTTTTTCTCAGTTACGTCTTCATAATATTAATTTACACAAATGTACAAAAAAAAGACAGATTGCCGAATTGACATTTTGAAATGCATGCACTCAATAAATCAGCATGATCCAAAACAATATCGTGTCAATGCAACCGTCTACATAGTAAATCAGCAGAAAAATAGTTCACTTCTGATTTGCTACTGCAAATTATGATGAATATTTTAAACAGCATGTAGTTTTTTGCCTAAATTAACCACACAAATGTAATCATTATCCAGTGAAGAGATACCTTATTTCTTTTGATCATGTTTGGTCAATCAAAGCCTTTTATAAACACACTGCACAATGAACTTACCACAACACCTCTGCAAAATATGTATTGGAACACCGGATACACACAGGTTTTTATTTCAGATCTTCATTATGTACACTCAACGAAGTTGATACTCTACATTTTTCCTACAGTACACTGTTTAGAAACGATATTTCTTCTGCATCGTGAAGAAAATTCCATCGAAGAAACTTCGGAATCGCTAAGAGTTCAGTTGTTGTTAAATACGCCCGTGCACAAAGTCGTGCACCATCAAGTTCTACCAAATCTCTCAAGAAAATACAACTTTTGCTGTTCCGCCACAGTAAAAATGCAATCAAGTTATATCGTCGACCACCATATACTTCGTACCTTATAACTTTTGTCAAAAATTCCAGCTTTAATTGAACACTGATCCCATAATTTACACAAACGACTCCCATCTTGTCCTATAGACCGTGTATGAAGTTTTATCAACCTATTTTAAAACTTCAATTAAGTGGGCGACCTTCTAACATATAATTTTATCAGAAGCATTTAAAAAACACTAATTTCCAATTATCCTAGATAAACATTAGAATACTGCGCCTCTGGCCGAGGTCTCCAATCATATCTCAACTACACTAATTAACAGTGCACTTATTATAGAACAGGGCTGTTTCCGCTACCCCAATGTAGTGATGATGAGCGATCGCAATATACTACTCAAACGACTGCTATTCAGTAGTAGGACCAAGGCATATATTTTGACATTGAGCAAGCCGCAGGAAAAATACGGGACGAAACATCGGAGTGCACCATCGCCCCAAATAGTCCTTGTTACGTAAAGGAACTGAGCATTGGCGTCTGTGGCAACCGAGACTGTCTGGACCGAGTGCCGTACGCAAATAAGTAGTTTTGTGTTTGGTCCTGTTTAGACGAGTAACCCGTGTTATTTTCTTGAATAAATAACCCTTGTGCCATCCTTGGCTTACAACACTAATACTGTAATAAGTGTACCCGGTGACTCATTAAATTGGATAGGAGGAGAAGATAAGGTTGGTTTACGCTCAGCTTCCTTTCTTTGGGGGCTTTTTTAAGGTCCGTCGTTTCTGGGATGGTTTGCTGTGGAGTTAGAGAAGAATCATTGAATTATCGTAGATCGTGCCATGAAGCGCGCGTTTTTGGAGATTTCTCAATAAGACATATCCACCAATTTCAAACATTCTACGCTGCGCCGTAGTTACGTGGTAATTTGTATGAATTTGAAACTCAAAAATTCGCGGTGAAATTGATACAAAGTTATTTGACCATCTACCAGCAATTATTGTTATTGCATAGAAGTGGTCAAATGTACAATAGGCAATAATTTTAAGAAGGATTGATCAGTAATAACTGGTCATTTAAACTAACTTCTTTAGTAAACAGTTCCATACTTACCATAAAGATAGTAATAAATTCCGCAGATAAGCTACCACCCTGATGAGTATCCAACGCATTACACATAAGTCCACTCATATGCTTGCTTTGTATTTTTCATTGATCAGTAATTAACGACCAATTATCGGCCTTAATAATCTTGAAATCAATATAAACCAAATATTCACATAACACGATTGGAGTTGTACACAGTTCCCAAAGGTCAGATTTCGTAAAACAAAGGCGTTTTTCCTTTTCATTATTTTCAGAAAGGTTTGAATGTATTTTTTCTATGTACATACTGTAGCAGTTAGCTAGACACCAGTGTATGGTGTCCGAGATAACCGTGAGTTCACAATTTGAATACATTGAAACCACCAATGTAAAGGTCTTTTAGTAATTGTCATAAACGATTGATCGCCTAAATAAACCATTGTTTCTACATCTACTTAGAATAAATTAGTAGCTTCAAAGTTTTAACAGTGGCACACTAATTGCCTATATCAAAATTCAATATACAATCGTGTATTAATGGTATACAATAGAATTTCAATAAAATTGACGCCAGTATGAATATCTGTGCAACAACAAAAAATTATGTTTCTGACGACCAACTAAGAGGCAGTGAACAAAAATGTTCATCATAACAAAAGTCTTCGGAGAGACGGTGACTTTTTAATAAACAAACTAAATACCCAGAAAACAACATACACTTGCTGTAACACAACAAACGAGACTAGTCACGGTTCAAATCAACGTATGTTAATCATTAAACCACAATTTATTGTAGCCCAAAAAACATTAAACATCTGGCCGTTCACACTGTTCAGTCCCCGAAGTGCCTATTCTCATCTGGACGAGAATTTGACCTGTCACTATATATTCATGTGCACAATATATTGAACAATATATCAGTGATCTCACGTCAAGCATGAACGAATTATTTTGTCTGACAGCTCCACCACATATAATTGTGGGTACAGCTCCAATTGCACCGTCGTGTTTGTAGAATTTGTGGAAACGTAAAATGCTAAATTACCTGTGAATTATGTTAGACACGTAGCAATTCAACTTCCCTTACTCATATCTGAAGTACAAATAGTGACTGACCTACTAATTGTATTCTTTGGTTTCAACTCGAACAGAATTCAAGGTCTTGCGATCATCGACCGGAGTCAAAAGGACTGTTATTGTGTCCCCTCTCTAGGCAACTGTACCATCCGAAATTTAGTCATGAGCAGATTTGACAGAAGTAATTTGGTTAAGCATAACTTGAGGCTATTGGCGTAATTATCGCATCATAAAAGCGTGGTCAGAGTTTGAATCCTTGTGGCGACAGGATGACCATTACTAGCGAGCTCCAGCTACAGCAAGATCTCAGCCTAGTATCTCTTTTTGGAAGAGTTATGCTGAAAGATTCATCTGGATGCAAGTGCATGAGTAGTGTACATATTGTATTAAACAACTTGTCACCAAGGTATACGTTGTTTACTTTCAAACCAGTTTGTCAGTAGTTCATGGATTTTGAAAAGCTAATACTTGAGACCGTACTCCAATATTATATTATATCGGTGTTTTGTATGCTATACTATTCAGCACACATGCTACGATACCACACTTACTAAAAGAATGCACAATAACCCCATGAAGTAATTTCAACTACCTTCAGTCAGTTATCTTTGTAAACAAAAAGTTGGATTATTTGTGACTGCTTAGCAACTGACGGCACACAATGAATACTTTCTCACTGAACGTTCTATAAGTTATGTCATCAAACAACAGTGTAAACTGAGAGGTAGTTGTGGAAATTCGAACACACTGGGGTAGAACGCATAGGTGAAAGATATGTAAATTTTTAAAACACGTGGAACAGACAATGTATGCCAGCGAGTAGATTCAATTTTTCTTTTACCGAAAGAATAGCAACATAAAACATTTTAGAAAAATCAGTGAACAATATGAAGATTTCTGTAAGATCGCTGGAAAAACTGGCTACTGCAAAAGGATGGCGTGTTAAGACCTACAAAAACCACTATAGGGGCATACAGAAGGAACCTTATCATAGGCGATGATGCATAGAATTCATATACAACAAAACAATATTGGTAACAAATAAGGCACAAACTCATTTTGACTGTATGAATACAATGATCAAATGTTTTGAAAATCGTCCAAAAATCCTAAAAGTTACATTCTTACTCCCGGAATATTTATTGAAAATAGAGGTCGCGAATATATTTTCGATAACTCGCCGGATACATGTGAGCACAAAAATCGCATTCAATTTTTGTGGTAAACAAAAATTGAGTCAAAAAGAATTCTATTGTTCATGGAAACTATATGAACAACAGTCTAACAAGGTGTTGATGAATTCGATCGTGTGCTCTCTTTGTTGTTTTCAGATAAGGCACTTCAGCTGCTCCTGATACCGCGGCTAACGAGGAAGCATCCAGTAGGCGGTAAGCAACTAACTCCATTCAGCTGCAATATAAGTGCGACAAAGTGATGCCAGTGTTTGGCATGAGTGAAGATAAAATCAAATGGCTTACAGTCTTTCTTAGATACCGCCATTTCTGACCAGTTAGATACTACATTTGCTGGTTCGTTTCTCGGAATAGCACGTGTAGTAAATGGCATTCAGTTCATTCGCGCTCATGGCTCACGGACATAGTTCAGCGCGAATGCTTTTATACCAGTCAAGGAAACTGTACATGACCGACCGCATAAGGTAAGAACGCCAACACCTGTGAAATGCTTTGCTTGTGTTCCGGTATTCAACTAAGTACGATCAACTTTGCTGGAACGAGCCACTGGTCAACTCTTAAGCGTATCTGTACGGAAGACTGCACAACTCTCAGCGTACGTTGGACTTCGAAATCGGCTGCTGATAGATCCCCGAAGGCAAACTGGCATTTGTTAATTTCCAAATGTATTATTATTTTTCACTGTCCCGATCGACTTTGCTTGGAAAACTGTGTCTTTCGGGCTCTCAACCGGCTCAACTGCAGTTGTGGCTTGACATACAGCAGACCGAAACTTGTGATATACAAAAGCGGAGCTTGTATTCGAATTGCTAATGCAGGCGGCGACTCAATGCATGCCGAAATTAGAAGTCAACTACGGAGTCTTCAATCAAAAAACGTAATTGCAACAAATGAGATTGATCTCCCCAACTAATTTATAGTCTTATCAAGTTACCGCAACCCCAAGGTGTTGGCTTTTTTCGGAATGCTTTTAACAAGGCCCAATAGGTTTTCTGTTTGTTGACAGAATGTGCTGATGCCATCAATCTTTTTGCCCATACATAAAGATCGTTCATTCAATCCTGATATATATCCACCTAACGTCCTTCAATGTGTTTCGTTGTCATGCGGCAAACCCGTATAACTCATCATTTTAAGCAGGCGACTGGGGGGAATAGTCAAAATACTTGCATCACACGCTTTGTATCTTTTCAAAGTCTTGATGAGTTTAATAAAAATCAGTTTTTCCAAGAAGTAGAAAACAGTCTGCTCAAAATTATACTACAATCGATGTAGTATATGTTGTATATCACAGTATGAGTTAGCAGTAGGATATTTCGTTGATAGAATTTGGGAGTCACTCATAACGGACCGTAGCTGTCGCCTTCCCATGAGCAATTCACCTAGACCCTTTCGAAAAGAAGCACTTGCCCTGAGTTTTTCTTTGTTAGAGCCCATCAGTAGTGCCTATCCCTGCTACCGGCAACACTAAAACGCAAGCCACGCTCTCATTAGGCAACCGTGTTTGCCACTGCACCACTGATTTCACATGGGACACAAATAAACCACCATATGTAAACGCTCAGCTACAGCCTCCCAAATAGCCTGGCTGCCCGTAAGGAGAAAAAGTGACCATCATGTTGACGCTAGTCGATGGCTTCGCAGCTAGGACTTCTCTCAAAGAGGACTTCATAACCATCAATGAACTTACTAAGCTATATTTTGATTATTGGTAAGTAGTAGGAGATTCAAATGACATAAGGCGACCTCTAAGAGTTGAATATCAGATTGTTTATTCATATTTTGGTATACCTGGTCTGATTTAATCAGCAGAACACCGGTAGTAATGTCATGAAGATTGAACTTCATCTGAATCCGTGTGGTCGGAAACCGAGTACATAGTTCAGTATTCACTTCAATGTTCCGACGTTCAGCCAAGCTATTACTCAGACTTCATAGTATCTACGTTATCTTAAACAACTATTATAAGTTCTCAGTTACAAAGATGATACGAAAACTTCATCAAAGGAAGATCTGTGACTGTCAGTTTCAAAGCTACCGTGTTTGACTCATCTAAACCGTGTCCGAAACACCGAATATAATCTCCAACACAAAATGTAAAAATAGGTGTCATTTGATATGTGTTCATTATGATATATGCTCCACTTAAATTGTGTGACGGTGTGACTTTCTTTCCCCGCTTCTATATAGATTTGGCGTGATGTCCCTAATTAGAATGAAAAGTGAAACTCTACCGTGGCTCGAAACGAGTTCAGGTTGTTCAAGTGAGGCCACTGTGTGTACGGTTGGAAAGTGCTTCACTAGTGCTAGCGCACTCAAGTTGCACAGATGAACACCCGTGCAATGACCCACGGAGCATTACCCGCCAGCAGGTACACTGTCCTAGATTGTGCTTTATTGACAATAATCAAAATGTATTTAGCCAAAATCGTATTCGTCTCAGTTTGAAGGCGTTGCATTATGCGAAGGAAACTTTTGCTTTTGAATGACTGTTCACAATACGAGAGTAGTTCCACGGTGAGGGTTTGGTAACTATCATGACTGAGTGTAATAACGCCCAAAACCCTTCAATAATTGATCATAGAGGGCGAACCCAACGATAATCAGAGAATGTAGAAGTTAAACTGCCGATGGGATGTCGAATGTCAGAAAATAGTCTTATTGTTACGAATATTTTGTTGGATAGTAATAAACAAGTCACTGTAACTGGTGTTCAACCAAGACGACTTATATCCGAAAACGGTTCCAGCAGTATTATTCTGTCGTCTTGTGCGTTCAGTTCTTGAAACCGGATTTAAGTGTGCACCCAGTCTAAATTGGCCATACATTGGAATGGCGACTTAGAGTAACATCAGCGTGTATCTGTTAAATGGGGATGAATATACTACGATTGTTGTGAACAAGTGCAAACAATTTCCTTCTAGGATTATTGTGACTACAGTGCTGTGAGCGAGAATTCACGGTGATGTCTATTTGAATCAGCAAATACTCAGGAGTGTGCAGTGTACAACCAATTTTGTCGTCAGTTATATGCGGCCGGGCAGACCAAGCAACCCGTGACACTGATTTCAAGCGTTAACGCTGGTGAATCTAGCTCCTTAAGCAATTGCCCACCCTCCATTATTAATTAGAAACAAAGTGTTGGCGGTTCCATAATTCTCCAAGATTTTATCAGGATTAAAACTATCGAAGTTATATCTTGTTCACAAAGATCTACACAACGGCATGTACTGTAAAAATGTGCTAAACTAGAAGAGATGTTCATTATATTTATATTGATCTCAGAATCTTGAAACGGAAAATATGCAAGATAAAAAAAATATTACGCTTGAACACACCAGTGTGATGGCGATCATAACAACAATGTTAAGACTTCAAACTTTTACTTCATTGGCAAATTTCTAAATAATGTATGCAGCTTTGAAAAACGTTGATGCGCTTTATGTTTCCGGAATGATAATTTGTACACTAAATATTAACAAACAAGAAAGCAGCCTACTGGCTCAGAACATACGTGACTGTTTAGAAGCAATAGTAACATAATTTCATGTAACCAAATTAATATTATCATGCAGAATAAGTCGGTTACGTTGCAAAGAAAGAAATATTGAATCCGTGGTATGCGAAAGTGTCAACTACCGAAAACTAGGATAGACTGCTGAATAAGACGAAGTATTGATCCTGTAGACAAACATTATTTTCCACGCTGTTATTTCAAGAATAATAATACAATCGTTGGTGTATGTTTAAAGCACTTTTCAGCAATTACGGGTTCATCTACAACAAAACAGCTTCTCATATAATTTGCCGAGTTATATTTACTGTTAAATCTTAGTTGCCAACATCCCCAGGTAGCTTATCGAATACTGAGGTAAATCTCAAAACGTAAGTCAACTTGATTGACTTTCACTTGCTGTACCAAACTTTTATCACCTACGTTTGTTAATTTGGCTGACCGGAAGAACACAATGCGCTTCACAATAATATGTTTGCCGAGACAGCTGTGGTGACTACGATGCTGGTTGATGAGTTGCATTGAAACAATCACGAAGTGTGTGAGCCAGTAACAATATCCAAATAATATGAAACAGCTTTATCCACTTATGAAATTAAACAATACCAAAAATGTTAGATAGGATGTGTGCTCCAGTAACACTGTATGTTCTCGTCTGTTACGTACACGAAAGAATAATAATGAACAAAATGTTGTCTACGATTACATTCCACATAGCAATATTGGTTTCATTTAATCAACGCAACAGCCTAGAATATGCTGTGAGGCTTGGGTATTTGATGTGACAGTTTGATCATCGCTCATACTTCACAATTTTGATTGAATAGGAGACTACACACCGGCTTTAGAATCAATGAACCGAGATATGAACAGCGGTCCGCACAGCGTTATTTTTTCCGGGATACTTTCGATTTAAGTGCTTGTTTTAAAAATGGGCTAGTCAGTATGTTCATTCGGACTTAAAAGCTTTCAACAGAAATAAGTATCATTTTGCTACTGAGATCAAATGTATACAAGATAATATGTAAACTGCTTGCATTTATGTGCAAAAAACATGTGTAAAACATGCCAAGATATAATGAGTATTCCTATTCCCGGAAGTTCGCTAATTTCTAACAGCTTCCAGCAACTGTGTGTTTTACAATGGTCTCCGTACAGATCTTCACCTGCGTTGTAAGGGCGACACTCCTCAAAGATACCTAACCAAGTTTTTTCCCATCGTTTTACGTTCGTGTTCTCGCCTGTTTATGCTAACCCGATTAGATTAGAAGGATGACAGTGCAACTACCCAACTTGACTCGCAAATGCCTACGGGGATACCTGTGCCACAGTTGGGTAAGGCAGAATTCCCACTTGACTAAAGGTGTGCATTGAATAAAACCGAAAAACCCGTTTTCTTAACATATACATGATTAGCTAAACCCACTTTGGAGCGGTCAGAGTGTGACCATTGCCAGCGAAACCGGTTATTGTCAAAAGACTGCAATCCGTCAGTGAGCCCGAAAGATTTTATACAAATCTTCGATTTTCTCTAGCTGATTATGCCAAAGGTAGTTGAAACCCGAGTAGATATCAGCCGCCTGACATCGAAGGATGTGTGTCACATGGCGGGCAAGTGTGACACCCTCACACGGTCATCAACACCCTTACTTTTACCCAGGAAACTGTGATTCCTCTCAAGCTTGTAAATTTTTATAAACATTTTGACCCGTTCTAATTTTAGTATACAATGACCATATCCTGTCAGGATTCGTAAAACCCTAAAGACCGAAAACAGCTGCTGGCATATTTGCTTTTCTATGAACTGTATGAGACTATGGAGAAGAATTAGTATCAAAGAAACACCAGACATCAAGTACCCCGAAGGTTGGTCTTTAGGCTTCCCGCATTGAAAGCTGAACTCATTTTGTGAAATATTTGGTCTTTGGTGATAAGGGTAAGTAAGGTTTGCAAAAGTCCGGAAGTTTTTGCTATCTTAGTATAATCAATAACAGAACTGCATAAGCTTCGAAAGCAACAACAACGATAGTGAACGAATTATTTAGCGGTAAATTTCAACTGTATTTCCACTCTGTATATGTGTGTATATACTACATTCCGTTTACACAGGAATGACCTGAAAGAGTATTTAATTGTCTAGTCAAATATATGGCAACTTGAGAAATATAACCATAGTATCTAGTAACAGTCACGAAAGTTATTCAGCTTTAAGCATCAGAGCAACTAAGATTTCAACGCACTTCACGCACACACCATAATTATTCAATATCATTTGAGTTGCGTGATAGCAGCAACTCGCTACTTTTCTATGGTCCTCCAAAATGTGCTGTTGAATAATCCATTGTTGGAATCCCTATCTAAACTGGCGTTTACTCATGAACATAGCAAACGCAATTTTCTCCAGCCCAAAACGTCTAGGTTTTGGGCATGCAAAAAGTGTGAAACAATATTGAATGTTTGATAGTGTAACGTATACAGTCAATGTTATTAAGCGGGAAGAAAGCCAACGCGAAATGTTGGTTGGTCACGTTTTTGAGTGAGTTATATTAAAACACTTTATGTTGTAATGGGTAATCAGTTAGAGTCGATCTGCTTGTAGCGAGTGCAGGATCAAAAAGTGCCTAAACGTGTTTCGTGGGAACGCATGTTAACTTAAGTTCCGTTTGACAAATCCCTTTAACTACAGTCGAGAATGTGCATTGATAAGCAAAAATGTTGCAAATCTTCAACGATGAACATAGTAAAACAGTAAAGGTGTTAGAAAATACTACTTTGTATTATTGAGGAGGCTGGTCAATGTTTTAAAAGCCTCGGTTATACGTTCGATTCCCATCATTTTGAACCTAGGACACTGTCAACTACTGAAATCCAGTCAAACAAAGTTTTCGGTCAAATAACCCCCATAAAAGCAACGTCAAAATTTGTTCAACATTTTAACATAAACAGTTGGACTCCACTTATTACATGACTACTGATGAATTAGTCATTGAGAAAAGCACAGTTTATATCCGACTTACATTAGTATCGTTTGTTTAAACGCATCACAAGAGTAAACTGTGAGTCATATTACTACAGAGTTTGTAAAAATGAGCTGTTTAAATAGTAGTTATAAGCGTGAGCAGTAATAGTAATTTTTAAAAATGAAGTACGCAAATGACAATGGTATCGTGTGTGATTTGCATCATTGTGTCCTTGATACAAATAGGTATATTTGTACTAAGGACTTGGTTATATTGCGTGTGAAATTCGAAGTCCCCCAAAGTTGACGGTGATTATTTGCTCAAATATGTATATCATTCATTAACCGATTCAAACTTGAATAGAATTATCTACATGGATGACTGAATTCTTAAGCAACAACAGGGTTCATAAATTTCATATGGCTATTAATTTACGCAAGTCATGAGAGCATGCACACATATGACTACACGTATATAAATAAAGCAGTGAGTGAATGCTGTGTTACAGATATTGTTATATGTTCCAATTCTGATGCAAATCCCTAAATAAGTAAGTTCAACTTTCTTGGAAGTGACGAATCTTTATTTCGACGACAACAGAACGTTCAACTATTGGGTTTTATCAAGAGTGCGTAGGATCAGGCCGATTCCCGTCGTTATTTTACCGTTTGCTGTTGAAGGAAATATTGCCCAGGAACAACATCAACCTTGTCAGGCTAGCAACCTCGCACATTGAAGCTTCACAAGAAAGGCTGAACAAATATCTAGAGACTCAACGACGTTTCATATCTATACTTAACAGTCTGTCGCTGATATGCCGTATAAAGTTTGAGAATTTTGTCAGAATTATACTGAAGAATACTAGAACCAAGATCCTGCACAGTCTTCAAGGCACTTTGTCGCGTTCGGATAACGAGTGCTTGCTCCCTACAGATGGCATGAAACATGTGCAGAACCTATCGTCAGCTCAGTTTACGCGGGCACATTTAAAGGTTCCATCCCTCGGAATGAAATTTAAAATTCCTCCCAAAAGAGTAGACCGATTACAGACACTGGTGCAATTTGAGAACCTGTATGATCAAATAAAAGACCTCAATACAACGTTACAGGACAACGGAGTATGGTTCCGCGCAAAATTGGTCGATATTTCGCACCATTTCCTGACTTCAGCGGTGCGTCAACAATGCTGTCTGACATCGGAACATTATCAAGCTCTGGAACAACTGCGGGAGATGAAAGATGTGGTTTTCCTTCAACCCGACAAAGGTTCCGGTACAGTTATCATGAACAAGATTAATTATGAGTCTAAAGTGAAAGGTATCCTAGCGGACACACGAAAATTTCACACAGGCAGTACGACTGACAACAACATTTTGATAGAGAAACAGATATCAAGAAAGCTCCAAATCCTACTACTACATGGATACATCTCGGAACTGCAACATAGACAAATGAAGCCAGCTGGAACGCGCACACCACAGTTAAGAGGTGCTCCAAAAACACACAAATGTGGTGTCCCGTTAAGACTAATCTTATGCATGGACAACTCACCGTACCACAAGCTCGCCTGATGGCTTGTTGACATTCTACACCCCATCCGTCAGAATTTTACCCCCCACTGTGTCAAAGATTCTTTCGAACTGGTACAAACTTTACAGAACGTGTCGGTGAGTTCACACAAGATGTTTTCTATCGATGTTGATTCCTTATTTACAAACGTTCCCCTTCGAGAAACAGTTGACTTTTTGTGCGATTTTATTTCCCATCAAAGTTCACCTTTTTGTCTCCCGGTTAATTATCTCAAGGAACTCATACTTTTATGTACAGAGAATATCCGTTTTGATTTTGCAGGATCATCTTATAAGCAAGTAGATGGTGTAGCAATGGGCAGTCCATTGGGCCCAACACTTGCAAATATATTTTTAGGAATGATTGAATTAAAGCTATCTGATGCTATAGATGGTGCCAGCTTCTATAAACGATATGTAGATGACATTTTGATTTTTACCAATAATATTCATTTTGTTCCACTCTTAAACTTTTTTAATTCTGCTCATCTTAATCTTTCTGTTTCTTATGAAGGAAAAGCAAACAGTAGTTTATCTTTTCTAGACGTTTCACTCAATAGACGACAGGATGGCTCACTACAATGCTCAGTGCACCGTAAGGCCACTTGGGGTGGTCAGTATTTGCAATTTTCTTCCTTTGCACCAATTACTTATAAACGAGGTCTGGTGAGAACCCTGTTTCATAGAGCCCGGGAGATATGCACCGATGACTGCCTGCAGGTACAGGCAGAAAGATTAAAGAAAGTGTTGCTCGCGAACGGCTATCCTGAGAAGTTCATCAATGTTCACAGCCAGAAAAGACTGATCAAGACTGCCGTGAGTACGGTCCCAAATAAGCAGGTTTTTTGAACCTCCCTTTCAAAGGCGATCATATCACAACTGATGTAAGTCAAAAATTGCAGTCTGCTCTAACTCATACATACCCGGCGGTTGAATTGCGGTTGCTACTCACAACTAGGAGTGTCGCTCAGTTTATTCACAATCGTGTCCTACTGAAATGTTTTGTCTCATACGTAATCCATCAGTTCACTTGCATTAGCGGTGACGTGTATATCGGCAGAACAGATCGGTGCCTACGACAAAGAATGGCTGAACATATGCCCAAGTGGTTGGTGCGCGCCATGACGCAACAGGCAATGGCAACAGAACGAGTGAGACGAAATCCGAGCTCATCCATAGCAAAGCACATCATGGAAACAAGTCACGTTGTTGACCCCGCCAATTCGTCTCATGTGTTGTTGCGTAATCGGAATCCGAAGTTGCTTGCCTTCTCCGAAGTTATGCTTATCAATACTCGCCGTCCGGTCCTGTGTGTGCAAAAACTGTTGACTCACGCATTTTGTATGTCCTGGAACTGATAACAGTCCTTGTTTTGTGTAAACCCAATTGTTGATTGTTTCTATTGTTGTTGCTATCCGCATGTCCTATATATTCCAATATTTTACGTTCGTGACTGAAGAGAGTAAACGAAATGTTAACATCTCGCGACGTATGTCTTCTATCGTTACTGGTGGATTAATTATGAATGAAGTATTAGATAAGCCTGACAGCGATTCTCGACTCGAAGTGAATCTTCCGGTCAGCTGGTTTGGAATAGCAAAATACTTGAGTTCTTGTTCGAACATATGTGTGGTGAATAGTACTTTCTCCATGTGACCGAATTTCAAAGTTTGACCATCAAAATGATGTACACTACTTATGATCTCCAACAGAGAGGCATTTCTAGTAGCGGATATTTTGAAACAGGTTATCATCAGCCAAACACCTACCACGGCACTTTAAAAAGAATGAACACATCAAAAGATCTTGAAAACAATAGAACTGCTGGAATTCGTTGCAGGCGAACAAAGTAATTGTTCATGGTGGTAGGAATGGTTTGACTGAGAAAGAGAGCAAACATCAAATGCATCGACTTATACACCTTTTGGCTTTAGTGATCATAAGTCGATATATTAATGTTATCGAATCTGCAAATGAACTTCCATTGGATGCTAACTAACGTAAATACAAAATCTGAAGACAACTCAAAGTAAAGGCAGTGCAAAACGCTGATGGGTAAGAATCATGGAAATCAAATTTAAGTATGTCTAGTGCGAATTATTTACCGACAAACCTACTCAGTAAAGTTTGCAGGAAAGCAGGTGTTGTACTGCAAATTTCAAAATTCCAGGGGAGTTATGCCATCATAAGCGTCATTGGGTTTAACGAGTTAAACTAAACCTTTGTTTATAAAGTCCCGCTAAAACAAATAGAAATGGAGTTATCCAACACGAAAATGTGACCAAAATTAACAATAATCTATAGATACGAAGAGGGAGGATGAATGTGAGTGGATGTTAGACATTTGTGACACAGGTAAAAGAATAATAGTTCCACTGAGATGCAAAGAAGCAAAAAACATGAGCCGTTGAAACGAACGGCAACCCGGCTTAAACATAATAGTCGGGCTGTCAGACGTTACTTTATATCCATAGTAGAAAAGTGGGAGCAACATAGCAAAGTCAATTAAGAACCAGACAAGTCGTCAGATATACTTCATAACCGAATCTGATGATAAGAAACATTGAGCGAACAAACTAGTCGTCTAGATACTGCGATTTTGTCACAGGCGATAACCGATTAAGCACTGACATGCGCTGACAACAACAAAGACACTGGGCCATTTGTCAGCAACTCACCAACGTCCTATTCCGGAATGCAACTCCGTCTGTTCCCCCAAGATAACAACAATGGACATAATTATATTGGGAAGGTTAATTAGCGTTTATATATACATAAACTTATCACCAGTTTCACTCTCGATACATGTGCCTTTGATCGCTGCCTGTTACATTCTCATACTAATTGGTGAACGACATAGTGCCTAGAGATACGGCTTGTAGGTCGAGATTGTTCGATCAATTGAGGAAGACTCCAGACCTGACCAACACACCATAGCTCTAGCCTGACTAAGATTTATGATCTAAAATGTAGACTCGAAGTGGAAAGCACATACTGAGTGGGTGTCTTGTTCTCCGTAAGAAGTCAAGGTTATTTTGTACATAACATACCGTCTGTCTTGCTCCCTTAAAATGCAATGTGTAGCCAAGTGGAATTGATCTAGTAACCTGGGGTCTTCAGATAATAAATGGTTGGGCACATTCTGCTCCATAGAGATTTCGCGGATTTACGCTCAATTAATGAGTCAACTATTTTGTGCGTAGTTAAACAAAGTGGTCACATATCGAAGCGCATGCAGTGAAACCACCCAGAAACCCACAAGTGACCAGTATGTTCGGGTTGATTTGTTGGCACTTCAAGAAAGATGCGACTGATGGCTTAGTAATTATGCACCGCGTAATCACCACATACGACGTCGATATTCCATCTGCGTTGTGTAATCTGATTCATAAAAGAACCGTGGCGCCACTCTACGTACGATATTTTTATCATTCAAACACCCGTATACCGTCATCTCCGGTAGCATTTTGGTGGTTTAACAATTATGTTGACGGTGTTCCTAACTTCATTCTAAAATCAGTTTTTTCATCAGTTTTACTTCAGACTATCGTCGTATGTATTCTGGGTGTGGGGTTCGTACGAAGCGTTAACCTGTGTAGTACTTGTATTTCAAACTAGCTGTAACAAAGTGCGACAGCTTCTCTCCAGTGGTGGTTAACTTGAAGTACAACAAGGCGATTAATTGAATACATAAAAGTTAACCACTCTACAGTTTTCCCAGACGCTATCGGCAGAGATATCTTTCGTTGACAGTATGTGATTATCCTCGCCTGAATTTTTTGCGAGTGTACATTCCGTTTAAGAACTTTTATCTTGTTTGAAATTCAACTGTGACATCTCTCAGCTGGTGCATAGTAATAGTGGACCGGATGTTGAAGTATTTACAGCGTGAAAAATTTCATACCCCTGAATGAATCAGTGTGAAGCCCACAGTTTCCACAGTTGCATTCCACCAACGTATAGCTGTTGATTATGTTTTGCACTGTTCATCTACAATGCCAATATGTATATTTTTATAAGAAATAATTGGGTGGCAAAGTTTCATTTTTGTTTGAACTTCAGCTTGAAAGTGTGATATTATTATATTGAATGAACTGCTTCATATTATGATGCTAATCCAAAATAATTTTTGCCTCAAATTCATTTAGTGAGGTAACGTTTCAGGTGTTGGAACGGTTAATGGCGGAGAAATATGTGGTTGTGGAAAAAAAAATTAGATATAAAACTGCGGCTTTGTTACCGT
This sequence comes from Paragonimus skrjabini miyazakii, assembly GCA_014338405.1. NCBI lineage: Eukaryota > Metazoa > Platyhelminthes > Trematoda > Plagiorchiida > Troglotrematidae > Paragonimus > Paragonimus skrjabini miyazakii. The sequence goes on from JTDE01000069.1 coordinate 359,823, forward strand.
AATCTAAATGGTTTTACAATTGCCAGCAACCGACATTTTACATCTTGTTTAAGGACGCGTGTCAGACGATTGAGCGGCTTGAGAGTAGACTGGTGGAGCAAAGCTGTTTCAGAAGTCCTGTGTTTCCGTCAGGTAGCCAGAAGGTTAAGTATGTGGCCTGACTTTTCTTAGCATAAACTTGCATATTAGATCAATCAATTCTCTGTGACTTTCATTTTGTTGTGATTAGCCTGAGACTGATTAATTGAAAGCGTGCTTGCTCCCATGTTTTGACTTACAATAAGCTCTCGTTGCACTTGGAGTGGTTGAAATTAGTTTTTAAACAGAATTTTGTTATTATGCGTTTGCAAGTATAATTGATTTTATGCCGATTTTTGGTGTTTGAGTTCTTTTTTATTAAGTTCATATTGTCCCAACAAAGTAAGCCAAAATAGTGGCCTACCTCAAACAATAACTAAGTATATATGAAGCAGCAAACGTGAAAAACTCTTCATTGCTACATAGTAAATAAGTTACACCGTTGCGTTTCCTCGTCAACTAAGTACACATGTTTCAACAAAACAAAACATGAATCAAGTGTGCGGACTCAGAAATCACTCTCGACTCTTCACAAGTCGTTGAATATGTGATTAGAACTTGGATGAGTACTTTCTTGACTAAGATGTTTGCTAAAAGCTTCTGCTATTCATTTTTCCAACAACGATTGCACATACATGCTACCAGATCCTGTAATTTGAGTGTTGATTCGGTTTTGGAATACATGAGTAACATTATGTTTCACTACCGTTCAAGTGATTTGAAGATCAGTTTAATGATTCTGAGCAAAGATATTTGGTATACCAATATAGACCTCTGCGGTCACCAGTCAGTCAGTTGCCGCCAACTGATGATTAAATGAATAGTTTTATAGAATAATTGTAGTATTTTTCACAGTGTAGTTCTCCACAACTCTTGACGAGTTCTGACTTATCACATAATAGTATTTTGAGAATTTCACGAAATAAAGCTACTCATGGTTAGAGCAAATCAAAGGTTCCAATATTATTTAAAATTCAAATTTGTTGACCTAATCTCAGAACCCAATGTATTCGATAAGAAACTACTGTCTCAGACATTTTCCTCTATTCACCAGTGCTCCCCTGGCCGAATCAGTGAAGTTCCTCCTTGATTTCATCGAAGCCCGACGGAGCAATATTGGTTCACTTGTGGCTCAACTGATGAAGTTACTACCGTTCTGTACTCCCCATCGTATTTTCAGATCGATGATGTAGCTATGCGTCTACAACAAACCTCCTTAACGATTGACATTTTCACGAGCATGTTCTGAGATAACGTGTTGGAGGAAACTTTGAAAACAGTCAGTTATTATCGGTGGTAAGTGAATATTGTCCACTGCGTTCTGCACGAAAGGAAGGTTTACAGATGCTTTCAATCGTTTTTAACATACCGCATGAAACTTTGTTGTGGAACGTAAAACCTATAATCAAATACTCATTTTGGAAACATTACCGCACAGATCAGATGGTTCGTTACAGCGATGTGTATATAAGAGA
>JTDE01000069.1:366306-427845 GCA_014338405.1 Paragonimus skrjabini miyazakii
CTGAGTGCCCTTACAGCTATTTGAAAAGTCCAAATATTTACACCTAGTATTTCTGGAAAGAAGAAACATGGCAGGTGAAGAAGTCGTTTACAGTTTAATACAAAGAATGCCTCAGCCAAGAAACAAAATAAAATGCCGGCCATCCTTTAACGGTTAGGCTACTACAGATCAACTTTCCAACAAACCCTAAATTAACTAAGACAGCAACATTAATTATACAACGTCCACAAAGCTTGATAAATTATGAGCCACAAACCAGGGGGTAAGGATTGGTTTGAACGTGTCTCTGGGAACCCAAAGCAAGAGATACGTAGCGTGATAGTGGAAAATCGTATATGTGTCATACTTTATCGACAAAGATGAAGTACTGAAAAAAATACCATCATATGGAACTGAGAGAACGAATTTTGCTTGAAAAATTGACTCATTTTACAAACCCTGAGTAACCCATAATAACAAAATCTTAAAGGTACTTCTGTTGAGGCTAGACTGGAGTGGCTCCCTCATTACAGAACAGGTAGTCACTAAAAGTAAAACGACAATCTGAAGCAAGCAGAACTGGGATTGATCAATGGCATCCAAGCATAACATCAATCAGTTGCCACATCAAATCTTCTTAGAAGCAGGTGGTATTACATGCTGTTTAATTGTGTTATATTCCAACAGCTGAATTACTTAAGTCGGCTACCATTAGGCGATTACCACAAAGTCAATCTGAACAGAACTGGCGTATTAATAAATATCAGTTTTCAATTTCAACAAAAAAGGTATGATTACGGATGAGTAGTAGGGGGTTTTGATTTTCATATCGATTGAACATCACCCACAATTGATCGCAGCTGTCGCATTCCCATAGACTTTCCAGTCAGCCCCTTTCGAAAAGAAGCACTAGACTTGAGTTTCGCTCTCATTAGAGCTCGTCAGTAGTGCATGTCATCGCCACTACTGGGACTTGAACCACGGACATTCAGTTCATGAGGCAACCGTGTTTACCACTGCGCCATTGACCGAAATATCATATGTGAACGCTCATCCACTTTCGCTTGTGAGAATGCGACAGCTGCGATCAATTGTGGGTGATGTTCAATCTATATGAAAAAGGGTTCGATTGCTGATAAATTCGGTACTACACAACTCCTTGTTGTTGTCTTTTTAGACACCCTACATATGTACACAACACTTATGCACTCAATATATTGAAGAATGCTTAGTCATCTTTGGCAGTTTTTTCAGGTGCAATGGTTTGGAAGCAAATGTGCTGATGTGTACTTGTGAAAATTGGTTCTTCCAATTTTCCCGTATGTAATTTTGTGAAACATGGTTCTCTTGAGAATACATCAAGAAGGTAGTTGTTTTTGATCGATACACACCAACCATCCACAAAAGGTAATCAGTAAGAAAAGGCTATTATTATACATTTGCGTTTCTGTATCTACCAAACTGAGCTCTATATGCAACGTATTTCATAGCTGATCACCGCGCTTTTGTTGCGACTTCATATTTTATTTCAAGTGACTCGATGGGAAATAGCAAATATCTACACCTGCTGACTACAGTTAATTAGTACTCTGTTTTTATTCAGTTGGGGAGTAGAATGCAAATACTACCGCTTTTAATTACAACGTTTTGCCAGTTTTCTTGTTAATTGTTGATAGTTGACCCAATCGGTAGGCTTACAGCTTCATCCATAGCTTCGTGAGAAAGGTAGTGTTGTGGCTAATCATTCGTTTTGAGCTATCATGATTTCTCACTAAATCAGCGACCGTTGACTTTATTCAGTCTTTTATTCAATGGTTTCACTAAGTAGTAGAGGTGGAAGTGTAAGCTGTCGCAGATTATAGACCACGCACTTACAATTCAACCCTTACAACTACTTCCAGATAATTTGCTTTCATTTGCCCATAGAAAAATGGATCATAGTCGCTGTTGTACTCATTCAGACAACAAGGGCATCTCAGTGAAATGATTCAGTCACAGAAGCGGGCTATTGAAGACAATTACCAATAATAAGGTCAGTATGAAGCTCACAAAAATAATGTCTGGCAAAACTGGTTATTTTCTCGCGGTGACGAGTTAGGAAGTAATGTCCATCAAATCTTCGTGTTCAAAAGGTTGTCCAGATTGCTGACAGTGTAGATTTTATTTGCAAAACCGAAAATACCCAATGAGTAAGTTGCTTATAAAGGGACACGATTTTTTAGTTTAGAACCAAACTCAGTTCACTTTTATGTACAATTTCACAGCATATTGAACACGGTTGTTTAAATACTTTGGTGCGCGGCATCACAAAATTGTATTGTTTTCATAAGTACTGCATAGTCATGACTGGTTACGGAGAATAAGGGTGAAATTGGCAATTCAAACTGATGGATTCTGTGTCCATTCACATGCTGACCCTTGCACATAAATTACAAGGTGACGTCGCTGTCGCTTGAAGAACGTGGTAACTGGTGATACTGTCCACATCTCGGAACAATGACGTGACCTCGACTGGGAGTGATTTATCACCTAAACACCATTTCACTCGATTCTGCACATCTTCTTCGTGCTTAAAATCTATCGATAGTGAAAGGTGGATATTTGATGATTGATTGCGATGCAGAAGGCTAACCGGCGATTTATGCTTTTTTGGTGGAGATTAAAGTGAAGAGTGAGCATGTAGAGTAAACTGTGATAAATTCAACGATTAGGTGTACGTTGCTTCAGTGATATTTAATAAAACTTTAGTCGGTGCATGAAACAGGCTTGTAGTCATCTTTTCGGATCACATACTAGATTCTATAAATGACAAGAAGGCAATGCTATATCGTCAACCATTAATATTATCTGCTTAGAACAATCTAGTCTTAACGTTATATTACACTGACCGATCGTTACAGACTTGCACTAATGTGATGGTCGCTTATAACAATATGTTATTGTATTTTTTAGACCCACTTGCATTAATCGTATATACTCACTCGTTGAGAATATTCGAGATGCAATACCCAGTAAAGCAGAACAATGATAAACTCAAAGAATCATTGGAAAGTCAACTCATGCACCAATATTTGACATACACTGAAGCTATCTGGATGATATGTGCTTTGATTCGAACAGAAGTGTAATAGTACGCAGTAAGCGAGAAGCGCGATCTGTAGAATTTTCATACGAGGATTGTGCTGATAAATAACTAACCCAACCAATTCGTCTGTTCTGTGAGTGTGTATGCGCAAACTTGATATTTGTAACTTGAATGCTGCAGACTAACCCGTTCGACTTTATGCAACAGTGTTAATTTTATTTGTACTAAATTTCAGTTTGTCGGGCAGCTTTTGGATTTTTGTAACGTATTTCTTGATTTATTGTAGAAATGCAGCATTAAGACCTCTATGATGTGAATATAGACTTTTTCGAAAATATGTGCAATTTTACATTATATTGTCACCGTAGAGTGATCGCATAGACTTCTCACGGATAATTGTAATTGATACAAATCAAATTATGCCAAACAAACTGCGAAACATAGAACTCAAAGCGAAATAAGATGACTCATATGAAAGATCTTCTCGACTGTAAAATAAGTTGCAAACAATAAGAATATTGCGTAAAGCTATATCTATTTTAAAGCAAAGGTCGGCTAGCTGAAACCGAGTTCAGTGCATCCTTTGGATGTACGACTATCTACTAACACAGTACAGATTTAACTGACTGAGATGGAGAATATTTTGGCAAAGATCATCATTGATGATACTTCAGAATTCGTACCCAATAAGTGTGGATGTTAACTAGCAAACGGAAATCCTGTAAAAAAATGACGGTTGCTGTCGCGATTTTTATAAACCCATGCAAAAATTCCATGAATATATATACTGTGCATTAAAAGGCTTGATCACTCCCAAGGTTTTCGTAGTCATTGTTATTAACAGATTCAGCCGCCCATGGACATTCAAGGCCGTTTACACTGTTTGCAACAACATGTCATTCGTACATAGTTGTGACATAGAATTCTGCTATTTTCTTGAATCGAAGCTAATTTAACATTCCTACAATCGTTGTGCTTAGTTACCGAGCATGAACATCAATCTCCCAGATGATTTAATAAACCTTTACAACCGTGCTGTTCAAATAATATGCACAATCTTACTTAAAACAATGTAATCAACTCCTGATTATCAAATGAACAGAGAAACACAACATCTGGAAACAGGTGTTTCAAATGTAATAGACTAGCGCTTTTGAAGAAAATACGCTGTTTCCACAAGCAAAATGTGCTGGGCTTGTTCCCCAAAATGTGACACATGAGTATTTTTAAAAACTGGGCTAACCTCTGCTGTTTACGGATTAAACGTTTAAAAATTAGGACACCTCCTTGAACCGTAAGTGGATACTTTATCTAAAATAACGTGAGTATCTGCCCGAAGCAAAAAAGTTGGTTAGGTGAAAGCTTGAAGGAAGAACGATCGGTGTTTCACTTTAGAAAAAATTCATTATTATGACAGAGTTCGCAATATTGTATATTGGCACAGGATCCACCAAAATGGTTTTAACAACATATTATTTAGTCGAACGTGATAAAAACTAACATTCGAATAAATCATTTGTCATCTGTTACAGTGCATTGTCTAATGGCGTAATACACGATCCACTAAACGAACAGCCTTTCTGTCGCAATCCAAAATGTACGCACATAAAGTATTGTGTGTAAATCTTCCAAAGCATTGAAAGTATATAAATTGTGACTAATGCGTCCTTATTTCGCGGTAGTTAGGGTGCTCATCTGCTGAGGCTGACTGTATTATGCATATTTAGTGATGTAGCAAAACTTGTCCGAGCACATCTGCCGTTATTTCATTGTTTATTGTTCTTCGTTCGAAAGTGCACTGATAGATGGCTATATTAAAACGTACACACCGACAGTTATTTTATGGTAGTAGCTCAAAAATGCAACTGTGTGGAGACCTAAACTCAGTATGCTGTTTCAAAATATTTGTCAGTTTTTTCCAAAGATTCGCAATCCTGTGATTAGCAAATTACGTCTTCATATTTCACAGTAAACCTCGAACTCATTTTTCAGTAATAGCTTTGGTTTGTTCAACATCTCCATGTTTAACTTAAAGAGTAGCAACTTCGTTTGTAAAATCTCCAAGTAACGTCATGCAAAACTTCCAGAAAGCACCAGAGGAACCTGGTTGATGTCTTATTTTTTTGTAACCATTTCACTTCAACCTCATGTGAATCAAGTTCTCCTTTTAAGCATCAGTTGTACATCAAATATCAAAGCGATTAATTAGATACATTCCTCAGTATGGAAAATAAACACTCGAGAACTGGAAAAATTCGTTAAATTGTCACAGTTGTCACCGACTTTACAGAGTGCACGTTGATAGAGTATTGTTGCAAGTGGTTCACTTACTTTGGTTGACAAAGTGAATTAACTCCTCCAGATTTTTCATTTATTGGAATTTTTCTGGTACTTAAAGCTTATCAACCATTCTACTCACGGTGGTGTTGAAATATAAGAACGAAAAATAATGCTACATTGTTCAAATAAGATGTTTTAAACTGTTCTCGGTGATTTTCTAATTCTTCTCCGGGTAATGGCCAGAAGACAGATTTTTTGAACATGTCAGCCATCCACTTAAACCTCGAGTTGAGTATTTCGAAATTAACTAACCGGTGTTTGGAATGAAACTGATCGACAGTGTTTGCACAGCAACGCTCAAGCAAAAGTATGTTTGAAATAGATCGAGGCTTGACAATATTGTTGCCTACAAACTAAACCGAACCAGAGTGAATAATTATTTTTGGTACAAAAGTATCACGGTAATTGTTTAGACAAGGCGAATCCAAGGAAATTTCAGACGGATAATATCCTGGAAACAACACACAAAGTTTATGGATTTGTACAATTTTACAATGCTGCCCGATAAGAGCATGTAAGCTTTACTATGCGCTGTTAACGAGTGATGTCTTTGTTTATAATGCTTGAACAAATCAAAGAATATATTCTTCCGGCGTCTACGGAGTTGTCTGACTAACGATGATTGAAGACCAGGGTTCGCATTCTGCGACAAACATTCTCATCGAAGTGGACAATGGAACGTGCAACCATCTCCTAGGTATGCAATTATATACACATCGCAGGGCAACAAGTCAAAATTTCTTATGCATAGCTTGCTGTTAACGCCGCCGCTCTGATTAATAGCAAGGTACACCGATGTACTGCGTATTGCGTTGCACTTGTGTCGATTCGATTTAAGAACATACAAATGACCTCCTTCAAGTAAAACCAAGTACCACGATGGTGCAACTTTTCTAACTTCAGAGAGTGTTACCTGTTCCGTGAACATTAAATATTATTTGTCCTAAATTCTTTTACTTGATCTTTGCATTCAGAATTAAAAAGCTGATTCGACAGAACAGTTCTGTCGACAGTTACTAAAATGTTTTAATAATCAGATGATACATAATCATGAACCAGTGAACAACCAGATATCGGGGTCGACAACACAAATTCTATGTCTGATTTTATGCTTTGGTTCAAAGTCACTCGTTTGTGATATACGACATAGTATTAAATCATTACCGACCTAATACTTCGAAATGAATGTCCGGCGACTGACGAGCAATGAAAATGAGTATTGTTACGCAGTGTTCAGTGAATTCACAAACACCGCGCTACCATACAGCATTACAGGACTTTGAAAGGCCAATCGAGATTAATTCTGGCATTGCTCAATTCGGATCTAACTCAGAAACAGACTGCCCTAAATTGGTTAGCGTCCCATCGTCTGACACTCGATAACACTCCTTTGATCGAAGATTACACGGGTTGACACAGGCACTTGAACAAAATATTGAGTCATATAAAGTCCATCGATTTGTCTAGAGGGCTAACTGACTGATCCAGTTTTCCCGACCAGTACATGCAGAAATCCATCAACACGGAAGCTCAGCTTTTCAATCTTATTACTGATTGGTGTTGAGATAGGTAACTCAGTCCAAATCGGAAGTGTCCGATTTTCCTACGTCAGTCTGTCGCCCAGCCGGTAAAGCGTTTGCCAAGTTCGTGAATGCACTTTCGCCCACTGGTTTGAATCCAGATGTAGACGAGGTGCTTCACGACTGAATTTGTGGTAAATATTATGAGGACTATAATGTCAAAGACTAAACTCAGGGAGTTCATTTTGATAATCAGAAACATTGAGTTTCATCTATCAGCTTAATCAGATTAGAAAGTGGAGCATGTTCTATGATGGGCTATCAAATTGTTTAATATCATCGCTCGCACACATGCAACACGCGGTTTATATGCCTTGTTTGTCAGTGCCATCGCATCTACTTAGACGTTCGTATAGACAGAATGGTTTGAAAACATTTTCGGGGTGTACCCAAGCATGGTGTCTAAAGTCTCACATCATCGATTGCTCCTCACTTCATGACAATAAACTACCCAGTGCATTCGAACTATTAGTGAGTGCTGTGTGCTGAAGCATGTTCGAAGCAATCGGTTATCGCTACACAATATGATCTGAATGTTGCTCACATTGGTCACAGCTTTTGCAGTCTCATCGAATGTTCATCTGACTTCACTCAAAATGGGATGAGCCAGGCTCTATGGAAATACAGAAGTCATCATCAACTTGGAGTGATTTTCAATCTGTGTTAACCGAAGTCTACTATTACTCGCAAACCACTTGTAAATTAGTGTGGGTGAGTCCATCCGTCCGTCTATTAAGAGTGTTTGACTGATGGGAACAAACGTGAGAGCAGCATGACGCAATTTGTCATCTTTCAGCTGTGGTTGGTATTTTGTGCGGAGTGAGTTTGCCTTATTTATGTACAGGTACAGTTAGAGACTTGATGGGATAACCTCGCAGTTTTCAGCATAAACGTAATAACTTTTGCCAAGTAAACTGATGGAATCCACGGACATTCAAACCATTTATGCAAACGCATGAACACATTTAGCTTGCATAAACAACAGACTACTTGGTTGTTTCAACAATATTAGCCAGTTCACTGGGTGTCATTCGTGGTAGGCTGACTGACATTGGGTTTCAGTGGACAAGAACAAATATAACAAGCCGTCTTGTTAATGCACAGGTCTGAACAAAGCATTCAACCATATATATTTTTGCGCGATGTCTCATTTTAAAGCAATGTCAACGTTTGGTTCTACATGCTGGTTAATCTTATATGATTAAAATCTCCGTGGATTGTTCCGATTCTCAACTGCGTCACGATTACCTATTCGTCAAGCAAGATCTTTTAATCACGTGTTTCATTTCATTTCTGATCGCATAAGAAATGCTTTGATGACGAGGTTGTCGTACGCAGGGTAACGCAACGGTTCTTTCATGAATCAGATTACACAACGCAGATAGAATATGGACGTCGCGGTGCATCACTACTGAGCCATCAGCCGCCACCATCTGAAACTGTCGACAAATCAACTTAAACACGTTGATCACTTGTGGGTTTCTGGGTGATTTCACTGCATGCGCTTCGAAATGTGACCACTTTGTTTAACTACGCACAAAATAGTTGACTCATTAATAAAGCGTAAATTCGCAAAACCTCTATGGAGCGGAATGTGCTCAACTATTTATTATCTGAAGACCCCAGGTTACTAGATCAATTTCACTTGGCTACACATTGCATTTTGAGGGAACAAGACAGACGGATATGTTATGCACAAAATGGCCTTGATTTCTCATGGAGAACAAGACACCCACTCAGCATGTGCTTTCCACTTCGAGCCTGCACTTTAGAACATAAATCTTAGTCAGGCTAGAGCTATGGTGTGTTGGTCAGGTCTGGAGTCTTCCTCAATTGATCGAACAATCTCGACCTACAAGCCGTATCTCTAGGCCCTATGTCGTTCACCAATTAGTATGAGAAGGCAACAGGCAACAACCAAAGACACATGTATCGAGAGTGAAACTGGTGATAAGTTTACGTATAGATAAACGCTAATTAACCTTCCCAATATAATTATACCCATTGTTGTTATCTTGGGGGAACAGACGGAGTTGCATTCCGGAATAGGACGTTGGTGAGTTGCTGACAAATGGCCCAGTGTCTTTGTTGTTGTCAGCGCATGTCAGTGCTTAATCGGTTATCGCCTGTGACAAAATCGCAGTATCTAGACGACTAGTTTGTTCGCTCAATGTTTCTTATCATCAGATTCGGTTATGAAGTATATCTGACGACTTGTCTGGTTCTTAATTGACTTTGCTTTGTTGCTCCCACTTTTCTGATATGGATATAAAGTAACGTCTGACAGCTTAATTATTATGTCTGGGCCAGCCTTCCTGTCGTTGCAACGGTTCATTTGTTATGTCATATCTATTTAGAGAAGCCGCGGCCTAAACATTTGTAAACTTGTTTGAACTTTGGACGGTGTCCACAAATGAACTTACGGCAATCAAAATCTGACAGCTAACTTTTGGGTGCTAGCGCTTCACAAATCAGACATCAATAGTTCACGAGTTTTTATTGGGACTTTCGTAGATAATATAGCACTGGCGCTGTTACCTATGAACGAGAAGTGCCTTATGATGGACGACGCAGAGTTTCGTCCTCACTGTGTCAGTCAGTACCCGGTGCACTTTCGCATCTCTCATATGCTATGCAGTGTGTTCACCGGCAGTGCTTTCAAGTGTTTCATCTACTCCACCGGTATGTATTTTAATTGACTGCAGAAAAAAGGTTTAAGGTTGAATTTTTGATCAGAGTCGATGCAGTTCAGCGTTTTATTACGGCGGAACGATCTTTTGTAAGCTTTTGAAGACTTCCTGGACATCTAATCTTCTCATTCATTGTGCTAGTTAAATATTCCTCTTTTTGCAGTGAATCTCGATGAAGACGGCTTTCTGAGGCGGTTATCAAGTAATGGTATGCAAGTAGTTGTGTGATTCTTCTGGTCACACAATAATTCTACCCCACCGTTTTTGTAAGCTATTCTTGAGTAAAATACTTATTCATAATAAGCATACTATGACTTAAGATTTCAACAGGTGGATGTAGTGCATTGATCGGAACAAATTGTAAAATACCGTGTCATACGTGAAATTAATATTTTCGCTCATCGATTACAACAATTTTGATTTCATCAAGTATTGCTTCCCCTCAAGTAGTTTTGTCCAGCCATTCTCAAGGGAGTTCGTTTGGGCAGATACTGTTAGTTGCTAGTTACTACAAAATGAATAGAGTGAAATGATTCAGGTAAGTCTGGAAGTAAGACATTGAAAATTTAAGTAGAGTGTAGTAAAACCTATTGCCAAAACTAGACCATATATGTGGGTACGGTGTTTGGTTTTCACGAAACTAGAACTCCCACCCAGTAGATTACATAAATAAACTTGTATATGAATATGCCTTTTTCCATCCGAATGGGCATGGTGAAAAACCGCGGACAGCTACAGGAATAGCGTTTTCTAAACAATTCGTTCACAGATCGTTTCCTGCATGCATAACTGACTACGTTACACGGGGTTGCCAACAAAACAAAAATTGTTTTAACTTACGCGTCTGAGTGTGAAGGCAATAGTCGAGTGTTCAACAGCTCAACAGTGCGAATCTGGACAGATTTAGTTCCGCCATTTATCTCAATGTTTTGCTTGTAAAAACTGTAATCGTTCAATGAAACAATGGACACCCCTTATATTAGAAAGCACACTGACGACTACACAAAACTTATGGATTTGCTGAGCAGCTGAACCTGAAGTTAGCACACATCTTCCCCTCCAATTATTCAACTGAGATTAAACGAATCCGAGAAAAACCTAGGTAATTTTTCTTTAAAGGTAGGAACTAATCCGTCGTTCCAACAGTGCAGACTCTCCGACCGCCCATTCTTGGTACCACATGTTTTGTGTAACAAGTTGACCTTAACAAACTGTTTATCTTCGGTTCAATATGAATGAAAATCGGAGTGTATCAAAAATATAATAATTATGGATATATGGTTTATACATTACATACTATTAACGACAGCTTCTGAAATACACTGTGTTATGGTTTCATACTTAAATACGTGGACATTTTAGATTTTGACTTGAGAAAACGGATCCTTCATAAAGCACTTTTTTGCCCATTTTCATCTTTCTTTTATCAAGTGGAGAATTTACTGAAGGTCGTTTGTATTTATGTAGTGGCAGCCTATTATGCATAATTATATTGTTGCGCACTCACCAAACAAACTACGAACAAATCAACTGAAAACTAATTTGAGTTCGTGCAGGTAAAATTTGACCAGTTTCGTTTGACAATATTTCATAGTTTGTATGCATTTAATTTTTAATGACAAACTTTGTTACAAATGACGCGCTGTCGGACATGAAATGCTAGCTTACAACTAAAAACGCCATTCGTTTACTGGATACATTTTATGGAACAGCTGTTTTACTTGCTTTGTGTCCTACCAGATTTCTCTATAATTGACGTGCCTGAATTGTTTTATAGGAGGCAAGGTATAACTGAATTTACATGATTATCAGCAGACCTGCAGCTATAACTGAGTATGCATCATCATAGCCAACATTGTAAGTTCGCCAAAGAACGCAAATAAACCTGTCAGATTATCTCACAGTGATAATCTCTTAAACGAATGCATTTTTAAAATTAGCGCAACACCCAGGAGCACAGAATTATTCAAGTCAAACGTCATTAAGAATTGTTTTCATTTCTAGGGAGATTATTGTGCTAGACACAACGCACCGTCTGGCAACACGCCATTGCCTAAACGTTTAACATATTTACGCTGCGTAATCGTACAATCGACAGACACACATAGTTAGTAACTATCACAAGCTCAAAGGCAAATATGCACATGACTATAGTCCTTCACACAGACTGACAAGCTGTTAATCATCACTGGATGAGACAGTCGAATTTCAGTGTAGGTTTTCTACCTTCGGACAACTTATAACTACTTGCGCGGTTGTGTTTTTGATATAGAACATAATCACCAATTTAATATTGCTCTTTAATTAGACATTAAATGCCCAGAATTGAGCCTTGTAGCATCACACTAGAAGAGAAGCCATTTGTGGTCATTTGTGGTACAATTAGACCTGCATCATTGTAAATGCAGAGGTTTTGGTACGGGATAGAATCCCTAACCCGATCAAGAGCCCTTGAAAGTGCAAATCAGATTTGGCGGGTGAACCATTTCGCATAGACGAAACTCAAGAAAATCACCAGTTCTTTGCCGAACGAATAGTTCACACAGAAGCAATTCTAAATCTTAGCGGTAAGTCCGAATTATGTCAGGTTGACTCTGAAGAAATCAGTCACATATACATACTCTACCTTAGGGCCGCTGGAATACGACGCTCGTGGATCAGTTCTGTATTTCTCTTGGAAAGTTCCCCTAAGCAAATACCATTTCACACGAATCATCAGTACTTCATTTGGGTAAGTTAATTATGTTCCCATTATGGTCAAATAAATAATGTTAAAGTGGGACGAGTCACGTGAAGCGAGTTTCTTCAAAATGGTTTGCGCTTGTGTCACAGATAACTGAAGTATTTTAATAGAGTTATGCCGCGTCATCTTAACGGTCACCTTGGGTGACCAATGGTATAATGTGTCACCCTGTTGTCCGAATGAGCAGTGGCCTTCGTGCTGATATATTTGGACCGGTCAGGTCTCAGGTATACCACTTGTGCATGTTACTGCCACAAGGTAAGATAAGTTGGTGTTGGGCGTCAACTCTTGCGAGATATCCAACGAAAGTTAGAATTGTTTATCCTTTACAGCGCCTACGGCACGATTGCGGCGCTAGTCACATGATTTCCAGAAGAAGTCCGTGTTTTGTACTTAATTTGATTCGCTCGCTTAAGACCAGATGGACTTCGGGTTGTGACTTTCATTCAAGTGTTACTTCATAAAACGTTCAGTTTGAGTAGACATTTTAAAAACCCACACTGCAAAAACAGCTTACCCAGGAAGTTTTATTTAACTCTACTTTAGTCTAAGTCTTCTTTGCTCTAAGATAACGTTCTAATAACATGGGAGCGATAGACATTATCCGAAGACGCTTACGTAACAAATGCCCCATTTTCGTTAGTCTTTGTCCTTGTATCCTTTACGTTTAGAAGAGACCCATCTGCAAAAAATATGCACTTCGGTTGAATTTTTCGTGATTGGGTCTCTTTTAAATTATCAAATCTGGCAAACTACTTGCCAGCAATACAATGTTAATGCCCATCAGTGGCGTTGGCGGATTCCAGAGTCAACTTAACAAGAAATGCTGCCTGGGCAGTCAGTCGGCTTGATCATTTAGTGGATTCCACATGACAGTTGGTTGGATGAGTAACTAAATCCAAATGTGAAATTTAGAAGCTTCCCGCGTGATTTCGTGGCTCAGCTGGTAGAGAATTTACCTTGTTCCGGCATATGGTTTCTGTCGCTGGTTTGAATCCAAAAGTAGTCCAGATTTTTCGCAAAATCCATCTTTTCAAAATTATCAAGTCTTCCAAACTACCTCTCAGTAAAACCACGTTTATCTTACTGAAATCCATTATAACAAAACAAACACAGAAGAAAAACACCTAAACAACTTAGACTTTTAAGTAGAACAGTTATTTTCAGACCTATCCGCATCCAATTTAGCCTTTAGCGGGTCAACGAGAAAGACATATTATTGTTGACAAATATTTTATTAAAGTTCTCAGTTCGTCAACATCTGTAGATAGGCGTGGTCACCTTTGCAAATTCTGACGTCCTACAGTGGGTAATTCTTCCATTTTATTTTGCTTAATGGCAGCTTCTTGTGTTTTCCAGCAACCTCTACTCTTTTAAAACAGACGGAGGATTTTGTCTGTGGAGTTGGAAAGGCAGTGATTTTCTAGATTCGCACCTTGCGGCTTTTCACCGTCTAAGAATCCGCCAATCTAATGCATGTTGCCCACCACCTAATACTTCAGGTCTATAGAATCTCCATAAAGAAAGGAACCAGTCATGAATCGTGTGAAGATTTTTCTTGCTCAGAAATTGATACTGAAACCTACTAGAGGTCACTAGTGAAAACATATTTCAGTGCACCACCTAACTAAAGTGGACGTGACTTCATCATGTTAAAGTTGTTGTTACCAAAGCCATCGTAATTCCATTTCGTGGCATGTCTCCAACACTATTTGAAGTCCTGTATAGTTTGCTCTTCAGTTGTATAGACCTCTCCATCAGCCCCTATTTGGTATAAGTCTATACCGTTTCCGTAGCTAGAGATGATAATATCCCGCATTTTTGTTCGGTGTTTTTTTGACCGGAATATCTGGAGTTTATCTATGAACATCAAGCACTTGACTAGTAGTAAAAATAATCATCATCCCAATCTCAACGAAAGTCGGAAGTGTTCTGGATTTCGAGAACATTCGTGATATTTTTTGAACGTAGAAATACACCGTTAGATAGACCAAGTTATAAACCTCTAAAAGTACACCTTCGTTAACCGTATTTCATGCGATTTTACTGCAAGCTTAAGTGTTTCTTAACGACTCGGTTGTGAAACCGGATCAATATTTTGTTTTTCGATCCCTGAAAAGTATCGATATGAATAAGGAATAAAATCCTCTTGGTACTTTTTATACAACTCGTAAATTCGACTCGTTTGAAAAAGAATACTTTTGATCTGATGAAGACAAAATATCCGTCGCCCAAATTCTTAGGAAGGTTTGTAACGTCTCATATTTTAGGACGGTACCCAACGAGAATGTTGGATAATTGGTGAACGACAGCTCGTTTATCCTTAAGGTGGCTGGGTGAAATGAGGAGTTTTGTACAGGATGTACGGGGTAAAGGAACAGAAAACATACTCAAGCATTCCCTACTTATTCTAGAAAAATTTGTTCTGTATGGTAAGTTACTTCTAAATGTGTGGAACACCAAATGGCTGTTTATTTGTGTTTGCTAACCATCCAGCACTAATGAGTTACCTGTTTCCATACGAATCAGTCCCCTTCTCATATGTGCCTTGTAATATTGAGTAAAATCATGTGTATTTAAATTTTGTTCCTTTAAACCTTTTGACAAATAAACTGGCCTGAAAGTAGGTAGTACAAGAAAAGGAAGAACAAAACAGATAGATGTGTAAATTTGGAATCAGTGTTTACAATCGCTTTCAAAAAACGAGTCTGGTAATAGAATGGAAAATGAACTGAAACCTGTGTTGATCAAAATTGAAGATCGATGACACTTGGTCATATTTTTTCCATTCTATATGTTACAGCCCATCACTTTCCAAGAAAGCTTTGGCTCGGATTTCATTCTTATTGGCTTTTATCCGTAGCACAGTTGTTGTTGCAGCCGGATTATCGGGACAGCCGCTTTGATCATCCCAGTTAGCTGAAATATGGAACGGCGAACTTATCAAATTTTGGGTTTGAGTTATATTGACTCTCGGGCAATAGTTAATTTGCCCAACATTATCGAGAGTAAAGGCAATTAGTACTTGTTGAGCTTAAAAGACAACCAACGTTAGGAACTTTTTACTGAAATCAAAATACTCGCATTCATTCAATCAGCCAGTTAGTAATTCAAAAATAAGTGTTGATGCATCGTGAATTTTGAAGATATTACATGAAAATTAAATATATGAACGCTAGACTCAATATCTTGTGCGTTATCTAAGTAACCGGATTGCACAATTATAAGATTGCAAACAATGTTCTGGTAAGACATAACTATAATCATTTTTATTGCCAACGTCCTGTTTGTAATGTTGTTGCGAACAATAACACACACGCCCATGATTCTGTGTTCAAAATAAGACATTATGAGTTAACCCACACCGTGCGGAATAAAGTTTTCACACACCCGCGGGCTGTAGCGTTAGTTCATTGATACTTCCTCAGAATGCAAATGCGATGGCACCGTCCAAGTCTGACGTCATAATATTGACTAACGTCATGTGTCGAAGCGTAAACTGAATTCGATGCAACCCTAAAAACTTTAAGTTTTCAGCCATCTTATAATCATTGCTACAGACATTTGCGCCTCATAGAGATAACAAGACACTTTTGTCAGCATCGGAAGCAATCTGCAAAATAACATTCTGTTTCACTGGTCGTCTAAACAGAATGATTTTCGAGACCTTGTTTAAATAAGTACAAGCAACAAATTGATCAACAAGCCTTGCCTCGTATATTTGATCCTCGGACCAGTTACAACCTAGCAAACGTGTCAATGGGAACAGTAACATGTGATTATCGTGAAACTTTTAATAGCAGTAGGCAAAGATAAAGAGACGGTTTGATTCTCTAATACATTTGGAGTGATCGCTCTATTCTTACTGACGGTTGCTTATCACAAATTTAAAGGTATCTTCTTCAAAAGAGATTCTGATGGCTTCTTTTTTAAAGGAGATTTAGCAGGTGAATTATTCAAACGATAAACAAACTCGAACCAAAATAAAATCAACATGCAATATGATATTTAAAAATATCTATTTAACAAAACCGTGAAAACTTCCATTTATAATGTCTGAAGTCCTATCATATTTGAAGGATAAACCGAGTGGATTGACCTTGGTAACCTGCGCTTTTTGTTCACCACACTAACCTACATTGTCACAGCCTAGGTTTGTCTATACGACGAATTACAGGAAATGAAATTATTACGTAAGCTGTTTCCCATGACTTCTCTGAGAATGTCTGCACCTTTCCAAATATATAACATTAAATTTTGAAACAGTGAGTTCCATTTGGCCATTTCATCAAACTAGAAACGAGGCTTGTTGCAACTGGTTGATATTTCGTTTTCTCTCATCAAGTTATATACTTCATATAAATAAGGATAAACAGCTACCAGACACTCCTAGAAACGCATCAAGTATTATGTAATGAAAACCATGGAAAACAGATGTTTTCACAGCAACTTTTCTGCACACAACATCAGCTGATAGGTTCGAACGAACGTCACTTCATAAAAACGAATAACTTCAAGTTTTGATTGCGCATCAGTATTTTGAAGGGGTTTACTGAGTCAACTAGGTGAATTGTTATCATAGTGTAGTTAGCATTAGATGACGTTGAATTTTGAGCAGCCAGTTCACCGAGTTGATGCAGATGCGTCATCGATTGTTTCAAACATTTTGGGACGTGTTTGGTCACTCTCTGTTATAGCTATTGACCTGTCTCTGCCCACCTGAACGTTGCTGTAACTGAGAATGTAGTGGTACACAACATAGGAGATAGAGCAGGTTGATGAACTACCACAACAATTGCACAGAACTGGTTCTATGGTGATTTGTTATTAACGCAACTGGGCAGCCGCATACGTTCGAATTAGAGTGGACCTTACTTTGTAATGTAATCGTTGGCTAGTTCATTACATGTGAATAACAAAAACAGTAACATATCGTACCTTGGAGCGGTAATTATGGATTCAGTGTTTTTGTTCACCACGTTATGTACTTCAGTGTAAATCTTTGGGTATCCATTAACCAGCAGGGTCCAGGGTATGAATTCATTAGCTCTGTGAAACAATGCTTTGACCAATCCAAGCTTGTATGAAATCGCAGGAAAGCTGGAAAACCGAAGATAGTAACCAATGCATTTTGCTGTGCGAGGAAATTCAATTAGAGTTCAGTGGGGTTTCTTTGAACATAAAACATTTCCCCCTTGATTCGGACTAAATGATAAACCAACGAAAGCTAATATTCACATATTTTGCATATGGTTTCTCAGGATCACTTCCAGTGCAACACAGAGAAAAATGATAATATCCATCGTGAACTCAATACAAATATGTAGGTTCAACGAAAGTGAAAGAATATTCAAACAACTAGAACAGGTTTCGACAAAATTCTGCCGGACCATATAAGACGTCATAAAAACTTCAGACATCTGTAATGTATCGAATCCAACTGCCCAGTCGATCGCTATTCGACTAGGTAGATCGATTGCTCGTTTAAATAAAAATGCGTAAACCTTGCAGTTGCTACGATAACAAATCACACCGTCGGTCTTAATACTCATTTAAACTCCAGTCAATAACTCGGTAGCATTATAGTGAGTGGAACTCAAAACTGCACGTCGTTAGCAATAATGACTCTTTGTGTAAGTGGCTAGATAACAGATGTCTTGGATTCATGCAGTACCCTACATGATTTGATCACATCTTTTCATCACTTGTTTTCGTTTTATGTATGCTGTTTTAACTTTGAGACTACATAGATTAGCCTTCGTGGAGAAAAACTATATACACTAGCAATAAACGTCAGGGTGCCGGTCCGCGAAGACAACATCTCTTTTGTGTACTATGCAGTGTTAATCCCTGCTGAATTCAGCAGTGGTTCCCGCAAAAACAATGCAAATTCTTCTTAGATTCAGCCAGTTTGATCGATGCTTGTTTATAATTGCTTGTTCCGTTATATCCGTTGTCAGTCGCTTGCATTGTTTATTTTCTGACGATGTCTGACGATTGTATGCAGATACATTACCAACTATGAGATTGAGTGTTTCCGCTAGATTTACTCACAAGAAATAGGCGTCCGAGCTTGTGCTTTACATTGTGCTGAAACCTGTACTTGTAGTCCGTAAGATTCTTTGATCGGTCTTAGAATTCTGGTATTAAACATCATAATTTACTCTTAGAGCCCGTTCCCTATTTAATTGTTAAAATATTCAAGGTCTGGGACAGTTTCAGTAGTCCTGACCAGGTGACTGACATTCGTCGAATTCACAACGTTTTACAGAGCATTGCAGTCTTGTCTCTACGAAATTTGATGATTTCCACATATTCAACGTTTCTCTGTTTCATACAGCTTTTGAAGTAGTTTTGTAGTTCTGTAGATAAACTAAAAATATTTCTTGAAGTGATCGATCAAAAAACTCATTTTCGAGATTGCAGTTGATTTGAAAGTGCTTGTCTATAGCTTTTGTTGTCAAAACCAAAATTCAGATTGCTAATTAACAGCCTCAACGGAACAAGTAGTTCAAGGCACTATATGTGTTTTTCTTCCACCCAATTGAGTGACCACTTTCATTTGCTAATGGGCGAGACAGTAAATGGACATTTGTCTGACAAGCTTTCCTTGTTTTTTTTAGATGTTTGCGGTTTCCGCATATAACATTGGGAACTCAGAAGCAACACAAAAGAGACCAAAACACACAAGTTGGCTCGTTTATTATTAGGTAACAGCGATTTCTTTTGTAAGCGTGAAAATTAGTGCGATGTATGGTTGAAAGTACTTCCATGCATAATGTCAAATTGTTGTCCTACGTTGTGAACATGGCGTATTCAGGCAAATTTTCGTGTCAGATGATGCGTGTTCGCAGAGAGCACCTGTAATGGCTGTACGGTTGTTTGCTGGTGTCTTGTTGGCACTATGGATCTGTGCTTATGGAGGCTTCCGCCAACGCTTACAAACCTTTGTTCACCGATTACATACGATTTGGTAGAAGTGAACCATTCGACTTTGTACTTTGGCAAATTAATGGTTTAATTTGGACCACTGGTTTCACAGCAAGGGTTTGGGAAAACCAATCAACCCAACCAAGAAGCGTCTTGCTTCACCTCAACTTGTTTATCAATCAGTTTTCGCAACCGTTGTAAACAACATTCGGGTTTATTCAAAGCTGTTGTAGCAAAACTGCGGTACGTGTAAAATTTCCATTCCGGACCACATATTTTGTGCACTAATCGCCTTTTGTATATTATAGCAACGCAGCTATCATGATATAAACACTACGTTATTCGCAATTCAGCACACTGAATGTATTCATCTGTGTAACTGATCATGTTGATGTCAGTAAGAAACATCATATAGTAGTGCATCACTCATAACTGACTTTAATAGACCAACTAGCCTAGTTTTTGTTTGTTGGGCTAACCATTAGTGATTGAACGAACGCCGTCAGTAGCCCGCCTATTGAGCAATACTCTGTCCAGTCTATGCGTTAATCATGTTTCTATTTTGGCTACAAACCTACATAAGTGATGACTTAAGCAGGTGGCAATTTTCACATGGTTTACTTGAATTTAAAGTAAGTTTTAAAAGTTGAAAGAAAGGCCGTTGCGCTTAATGAATGCAATATGTCCATTAAGCACTTAAGATTAATATTTTGTCTGTTAATGTAGAACGGAGAACTCTTTTAGACCATTACAATAACAAGCTTTGGATTAAACGATCCAGTCCGTCATATCTGACACGTTTATAGTTGTAGTCAAGTAAAAAATTTCCCCCAGACGATAATTACTCACCGTTTCGTAACTCGTTACACATTATATTCTGGATTGGCAAACATGGTAGGGTTTGAGTTTGGCAAAAAAATCATTTGCACGTTGCTCACCAACCTTTGTTTTCATTTGTAAATATGTGTTTGCCTTTTTGCTGGGACTGTGTAGTATTGTGACATACTGAACAAACGGAAACACCGAAGTCTCCTCAAGTTCCCCCATGTTTTATACTGTGAGCTTTCCATAAAATATTCAGAAAAAACGCGACCATTTTCAGTACAAATCGCCTGATTCTGATAAATCGAACTCATCAAGTCAAGACTGACTTAAAACGAAACTTTTCTGCCATATTTGCATTACACCGGATTGCGAAGTATTGGTTATCAGCACAATTCAAAAATTCGTTTAACTTGAGAATAATCATGATGTTCCCAGCAGATCAGTTGACAGATTATAAACATCACTACAGAGTTTCATTGGACTGGTCAAATTGTTCTGGTGGCTTTTGTTTCTTTCCAATTTTAGTGGATTATTGACGTTTTCCCAATTATTTCACCAAATGAACTGACTTTGAATCGTCCGTAACGTAAATTTAGTGGAATTTTTGGCTCGAATGATGATATCTGGTATACAGTAGAGTACTTTGCGAAGATGTTTTCGAGATAACCGGTACTCAAAGGATTCTATCACGAAGTCACCTTGCAGGTTTACAAATTTAAGCAGGCAATTAATCAACAACCCATCTCGATATGCTTTTAGCAAACCGGACAGGGCATGATATCATGCTTTACCAATAACGCGTACTTTGGCTTATTTCCGAGAATTTTTACTTTTGCAGAGGTAGCAAAATCAGACAGATAGCTTTCTCTTTACAATTGAAATGTACTCAGGAGAATGAATTTTTCATCTAACCTGAACTTGTTTGCTCAGGAGAACTGGCAACCTCAGGAGAAAGCATGTCACCTAACATGCACGCGTTTCATCCGGTCGACCTCAGTGTGATATGTACATTAATGACATCTAAATGTTGCAAGTGAAAAGATTGAAGTTCTTGTAGAATTTCTTTTGTGAGGTTCACTAGGTTCTACGATTAATTAATTCAACATTCTCCCGCTTCATAGTCCTTATAAAGGAAGAATAAATAACAACGAACTCCCCCGAACTTTCTTTATTTTTCCGGATTTTTGGCGTCACGTTAGGCTTAAATGTTTAAAAACCTTCTTTATACAACTCAGAAACGTTCACGATCAAGCCAGCTTTTTGGCCTATCTGAGAATCTTTCAGAAAAAGACATACAGACCAGCATATCTCTTTCAGAAAGCAGCAACAAGCTCGAATGGTGCCTTGTAACAAATCTGCACGCAAACGTGTTGACAACTGCACCAGCAAGCTCATAATAGGCATGACTCAGTTAGCGCAGCTGAAAACTCAGATACTTTCGTTTTTTTCTCACTAATAAAGTTGCTCGTTTGGCCCGATAGGCAACAGGGTTAGCGTGTTCTAAATCTGGTAGATAACCCTGCGTTTGAAATTCCCTAATTAAACCGGAACCTCTGGTTTCATTAAACCTGTTGAGCGTTGTTTTGGATTTATGACAGTTAACCGGTGGATTTACTCTATTTAAACCTAAGGCCAATGAAGGCTAAAAGCAGATTCTTCAGTCAGATATACTTTATAATCAGCCTCTTTGGATAAGTGACATTAGAACCGAGTTTGGATTTTTGGAAATCAACTGTGGCCTCGACTTCTTAGAACATCATTGTTATCATTACGCCATTATGTTGCATTGTGCCTGACGTAGACCATTTGTCCTTGCCAATAGGAAACAGAGTTTAGGTTTTTACTCGTGAACGTTGGTTTTACTGAAAACTGGCGTACGCCCAGTAGCTAACATGGCTGCACCAAAATGTAATTTTAGATATATCATGTTTAACCGAAGAGAACTACCTGAAAAAATAATTACTGTTGGAAGGTTTTGGCCGCTTGTATCACATGATTGTTCAATGGTATATCATGTAAAACCGAAAGCACCACAGTTTGCTCAATCCTGTGTGCTTTGACAGATACGAAATTTATTCACCCACGACTGAAAGAACACAGGGAACCGTCCAAAATATCCCATTATACAACGCTTACAGATTTGGCTCTGTAGTAGCAAAAATGTATAACTAACCTCAAGATTCTTGGTAAGGTTGAATGGGAACATGGCTTACTTCAGTTGAAATGGTTGTGTAGGCTGTCAGTACCTTTTAGCAGTTATACTTTAAGCGACAAGGGCTCAAACCCTCAGAAACGGAGGAAGCACAGTGTACGTGATTACTCTAAGGGTAAACACTTCAGTCTTTTAACTTTCACAACAAAGAAAATATGAAGTTCGTGGGATGAATTCATTTTGCACGCCGTTTTGTTTACAAAGTATAACACAAAAGTAAAATGAGCCAATGATTAACCAAGAATTTAAGAAAGGCTGTCCGTGATTTCTTGAAACTAGACTGAACCTCATTAGAATAACCAGGACAGGTTTAATGTGACAAGTAGGTCATTCTTCAGCACACAACAGAGGCTTATGGTAAATCATTAGAAGGGCCTTAACTAGGTTAAGCAGTGTCATCCGGTTGCAATTTGTTTTTGCAAGGAACAGTGGAACTGCGTCGACTGTGTATAGTCTGGGCCAATTTTCTGGCGTCTGTAGGTTGTTAAATTCCTCAGATAGTTTTGAACGGCTCCCACGAATACAGCGATTATTAACATTTACGTTAGTAATACACCATAATTCCTAGGTTCACATTTGCCGCGTGCTATTAAGCAACTACAGACTGTTTGCACAGCACACTGAGAACATACCGCAAGCTCACTATGGTGACATCAGTAGATTGAAATCGGTCTCCGCAATCATTTAGTAAAATCGGCACCCACTACTACTCATTCTACCATATTACATACCAAAGCGTCTCAGTCGCATTTAACTGTGTCGGTGCAAAAATCCTTAAAAAGGGTAGAACAGTCCGATATTACTGCACGCTTAACATTGACCATTTTGCAGCGAGTACCTAACCATCGTTTGATTATTGTTTAGTCACGTACCATAGTGGGAGTATAGCATTCCGTCAGGCGATATCGTGAGTGGGATGTTGGTTAGAGTGAAGACTGGTGATTAGCTGAATCACTATTATGGATCAAAAGTCCTCCATGTGAGCCAATAACTAGTACCATATACTTTTCTGTCCTGGTACATATTGACTAGACAATACAGAATATCGCTAAATATGCTTGATCTGTGTGTGCTGAATGCTATGAACCATTCTACACGCTAACATACTGAAACCATGGTAAAAGGTAAAGGAGACAATTTTGCAATGCGTTCAACTGTACTGACCGACTCACTGTACATAAACTTGAGAATTTAAAATGTGCACACAGTGGTCCTCAATGGTCCTCAATGCTCCGCCAATATATATGTGTATGTATATTAATATGTCAGTATGTTACTATCTGTGTACTATACTTAAAAGATTATTTCCGGTTATCTTCTGCCATCGTAATGTTTGTATATATTTTACTCAAGTATAGCAGTGCATTCAAAACAAAACAAATAAGTATTCATACAATTTGTTGTTGATATACAACAATAAATGGTATACATTATCAAATTCCATATGTCTTGTGTAGGATACTTTTGGATTCATTTTTGACAACTTTACACTATAACGCTAAACATGTTGCATGTTATTATTACATTGTGGTTCATGTAATGTAAAATCACGTGCTACTCAGAAGCAACAATGTTAAACCATCACTAATCTATTGGCGGTTAATTTCAAAAAGTCGCTGGCAGTTCACCGTTTCAATAGTACAAAGAACTACTTGCTAACCGAATCTACCTTGTGATTATTAATCATGCCATACATGAAAGATGTGTTATGATCCTTACAATTGTTTGCGGAATCCATTTGATTTGGTTTTTTGAACACTTACTTGAGTTTACTAGTCCGAAATGTCGTACGGAGAGAAGGGCTCAGTTACCGTTTCAAAATTTGAGTTGTCAACATTTGTTCCAGTGAACAGCAAGCCGTTAATTAATTAATATCCAGCTACAACTTTCCCAGCAAAATGAAAAGTATTGAAAAATCAGTCGGCGTATTTTTCGAAATGTGGACATAAACAGCTTTGCAATGTAAGTCGCTTCATTTTAAGTGTGACTGCAGGTGCTTGACATCATTATTGTTTTTGGCTCATACTTAGGACCGATCGAAGGTTCTGTTATGATATGCTGTATGTATTAGTTCTACATTTTAGTGCAGAGGACTGGAGAACCAAATGATAAAATTTTCGGAATCAGGCCATATATGTAGTAGTTTTCAATTTTCTGTTTGCCAGAAGATCCACATATAGGATATTCCTACATCCAGTTGCAAATTACTGAACTGGACGTAAGTAAGAGATATACTATGGCACTCTACTTTCGAAGTTTATGTTTGTCCAGAAACAACTGATTATTGTCTAAATCAATCGGTAAATTGGCAACTTGGCGGTCACATTTAATAAGGCTTGTCATTTGTTTTGAAAGATTTTCCTTCCAGAACTATTAAACTCGGCAGAAACTTAATCGCAGCCCGATACAGAAATGTCATTTTAGTGTATTCTCAAAAGAACCGAACTGTTGACGTCCACAAAGAGTTACTTAGGTTTACTGATGAGTAGTAGGGGATTTTGATTTGCTTATAGATTGAACATCACCCACAATTGATCGCAGCTGTCGCATCCCCATAGACTTTCCAGTCGGCCCCTTTTGAAAAGAAGCACTAGACTCGAGTTTCGCTCTCATTAGAGCTCGTCAGTAGTGTATATCTTCGCCACCGCCGGGACTTGAACCACGGACATTCAGTTCATGAGGCAACCGTGTTTACCACTGCGCCATTGACTTCACGTTAGGCACGACCGAATTATCATGTGTGAACGCTCAACCACTTTCGCTTATGAGTAATGATCAGGTTGCCCGATCGCCTTGAGAGGAGACACAGTTACTGTCTGTTAACTCCGATCGATGACCCCTCGACTAGGACTTCTCACCAAGTTGAAATCACAGAAATCACTGACTTGTTGAGCGGTATTTGATTACTGATCATCTATTACTGGACGCACTTTTGTGATTAACTTTACGAAACTTTTAGTCAACTATCGGCTTCATAGTGGAAATTGGCAGTCACATTAGAAAACGAGTATTTTCAAAAGAATCAAATGTTGTTCTTTGTTAGGCAGTCAGTATACAAAATGAGGCAAAAATACAGAACGATTTTCAACGACTTAACTTAATTGTAACACAGTCCTACCGCAGTTTTCAGCTTCGTAAATATACCCTGCATAACCATGCACAGAATTTGCTGCATAAAATCCTGTTATCGTTTTTTATCATAAAACTGAATGATGCACATGTACATTAGTTAAGTAAATGCGAAACACAACACTACCGGATCAAAATCTTGTCATAAGTGTAAAACAATTCACATTTGTAAGGTTCATTTGCTCAGCAAATAAAAAGTCGGTTGTACAGAATAACACTGCACACCCGGCTAATAATCTATACTAAGCAATATTCTAAAGCAGTATTTAAACGCTAGATAATGGAAGATGCAGAGTCCAACTGTATTGTTTTACAAGTGAGTGATGACAACGGTGGGTTCTGCGGGCACTACAAGACAACCTTTGTTTCGTTCAGGCGCGAGTCCCTCCACCTGCACGCATTTAATGGAGTCACATCACTTGGTGAAACTCGCAGACTCACTTCCGCAGACCAATCACACCAGATATTGTGTAGCATGCAAGCCGGCTGTTTCTCCTCGGATTGTCCGTTACACTTACGGACCAACTGTTCGGCAATGTGGAGACACCAGGGGACAGCGTTCTTCCGAAGTAGGGGTTCCAACAAGTCCTGCAAAAGGAAACAAGAAACAAACATGAGCCAAAGGCCCAGTAAGCCATGCACACGACTTACACAAACGAAAGCTAAAAACGGCGCCGACAACACAGCAGCACGTTCCGCTACACAATTTAAATTCAACCTGTGCGCGCCTGCTGGTTTCGACAGCACGTTACAATTGGCAATGAAAGTTCGGGGATTAGGGTCATTCCATAAATGAACACCACCAACACGATTGCAGCCTTCGCATTCAGATAAGACTTTCGGTTAGCTCAATTGGAAAGAAAGCACTAGACTTGAGTTTCACTCTTATTAGAACTCATCAGTAATGAATATTTTTGTCCGGATGGGAGGCTGCACTCTGACCCTCGTGCTTGTGATACTAGCAAGTTAAACACAACGCCAGCATCCTCACAATAGGCATGACCGAATTATCAATTCAAAACTCTCAACCACAACATACATCCCCAAACCTTCAAACCAAGATTCATACTGATTCAATGAAGATAGTAACTTCAACCCAAGTGAGAAGCTCTGACCACGGGGTTATCATTTGGATAAAACACAGTGACTCTGTACACTCTCCTTTCGAAATGACCGGGCAGGCTGAACATTATTACTACATTCATCATTCAACCTATTTAGATGGTGTATGCTTAGTGTGATAAAGAAACACCGAAAACAACTGTGTTTGCTTTACCTTTTACCTCATTCAGTTTTGATACAATATAAATAGCGTAGTTTCAGTTTTTCGTTCAATGGATTCTCTCTAGAATAATGCCCTAGATACAAAAAACTATTTGAAGCTAAAGGTTCGGTCGACATTCGGTTTGGTTTGCATTGGCCCAACTTAAATTCCGTACACTTAAGATTTAATAAATGTGCCCGAGATTGTTCATTTTCGAAGAAAATGTGCTACCGGTTACGATGAGAAAACCGATGTCACACGACACCTATACCAACAGACATGTATTTCAACCGTATTTTGTCCATGCATCTACTAAGTAACATTGAGTTGTAAACAACTATCTCACGAAGTAATCGTTCAAGTTGATTATTCGTGCTAATGACACCATAAGTCTCAAAATATAACTATATTAATTTCACAACGTCACCGCTGCACGTTCTGGAAACTTTGATGGTACTATCTCTTTTCAATTCAATTCAATATTCGAGATTCGATCCATATGTGCACGATAATACCTGTGATAAAAATACTTTTTTTCATTTTAGATCGACGACTTTTAAGGCCGTATCAATTAACACTCCATCAGTCGGGACCTGTTTCCCTTATCCACCGATAGTCAGTTCAAACTAGCTCGGAATTTGGTAAATTCAACAAGAATTTTCTATGTTACTTAAGTACGCTTGTTGTCCCTTTCAAGAGGAAAATTTCAGCAAATCTGCATGCTCCCTCGCAGGCCTACTTATTCAAACTAATATTTCGTTAACCAGTTAAGTCTGAGTGTTGAGTATGAGTTGCCAAAACTTGAGAGATTAACAATTATTAACGGGAGATTGATTTATCCGAATTGAAAACGCATGTTAAGTTAGAATTTCTTCTATGGTTAGTATTGTTGTTCATCTATCACCATAAGTGCGCCAATCGTATGTTATCGATACACTCACGGCATATATAAAGCCTACATTCAAATGCGGGTCGAGCTTATACAAACGGCTTTCGGCCCTGTTGAAAAATGGTGGTGACTTCTGTAACATTATCAAATGGTCAACATTGGAGTTGCAGGAAGTCGGTCAGGAAACGTTCAACCCATTATTTTAATCTGCATGAATAGTTTCAATCACCATGCGGTTTTGATGAAAGCGTGTGGAAATTTTATGAGATTCATGAAATGCGCTGCATGAGAAACTCAACATGTTGTCAAAGATCTTCTTGTTTATGAAGGACGATCAGCATACAGGTGGACAGGTGCTTAGGCCGATATAATAGAATTTCATAGATGGCAGAAGTGCAATTACAGTCAAGCTGTTTCAAAGATAGATTTAATAGTCATTTATCTAGATTGCACGCGTTGAACTGAGTAATCATATGTGTAGTTTGTGAAACAGTGTATGCATTAGGTCAAATTATTTCATACTCTGCCGAGGAAATCAAAGTTAATAGACATATTTCAATTTCTTACAAACTATGTGGTCTCCTTAACTTTTACTGCGAATTCCACAAATGTGAAAACGTCGTCCTAGAATAAAACAAATAAATTCAGATCACTACATTAAAGTTGATGTTGGACAATTATGCATTGATCATCCAAATAGAATCTACCTACTGATATTTTGTGTATAATTCTTGAACTACTTTTGAATGTTCACAAAAACGGCAGTGCGCAAAACCTACTACAGCTGATCTAGTTCAAACGATTTTACTTGTTTGTGGATCATCCACTTTCCCGAATAACAAAAAGTAAGCAAGTAAGTGTCAGTCAGTTTTAAGTTAATCTCCAGCAGGCTTTCGATCAAGGTTTGTCACATTAGCAAACTATTATGCCGGATTTTGACAGTGTATCCAAAACAGTGTAACAAGCTTGCTTATTCTGAAATGTAATAGCTTTAACCGAAAGGAGAGGTATATATATTCATACCCTGAGAAACAAAACATTGAAGCTTTTTCTGATAAGTTGTTGTATGTTTGCCTCGCCGGTAAACTTCATTTATTCTGGATTATTTAGGGTACAGATCAGAAGTAGCAAACAAATGGTCTTAAACTGGGATTGATCTTTAACAGCCTTGTGCTGTGCTCCCACCTAATAAACATAAGTGATTCTTGTGTCCACTCACTTCATCGGCTGAAATAATTTCTCTGTTGATTGAATTTCTTCAAAACGATTATCAGTTGCAATTTTTTAGACCAACAAACACATACTTCAGCGTCAAGAATTTTACCACGGCATTTTGGGTGGTTGCAGATGGTCTGAATGCCGTGCATAAATCGCGTCAGCTAAATTTGTTCAGTGGTTTTGCACGCGGTTACCACGGTATCCATGATTGATCCACTCCTGTCATATAACAGTTCCTGCCACCAACCAGGGTCTACATAACAGTTAATGTGCGCATAACAGACTATTCGAAAGTGACCCCGACGTGACAGAATGTTTGGTTTTGACGCCTGTCACTTTTTCCAGTAATTCGTTTTGAGATACCGACAACTTTGTCTGGTTACAAACGTTCGTCATCAGAACTCTATGGAGAGGAACCCATCCAACGGGCGAAATCTTCGAAATGAATGTACCAATAGCCTGCACATAGTTCATGAGGACAATTTTTTTCCATGCCATGAATATTACCCCAAAGTCAGGCACAGTTTTACAGCAGGACCGTTTATAATAATTCCGCATGCTGGCGTGGTTCAAATGGAACAGAAAAACCTGATTTTTCACGGCGATAACACCATGGACCATCGTTAGGTATGCATTCAACAGTGGCGTTGTTCGATTCCATGGTGAGCTGTTTGATAAATCCTACCGGAGTGGTCGATCCCCTGGATTGTTCGGTGGATTCTATATGAGAATGGGGAGAGGGTGTAACACAAAATGTGAAATTTCCGAGCTACTGGCTCGGCTTCGTAACTCAGCTGGTACAGCGATTGCCGTGTTTGGGCATGTTGTTTCTGTCGCTAGTTCGAATCCTGCCAAAGCTCAGACTTTCCCCAATTCAGTCTCATTCAAAGTCATAAATCTGCCAAACCACTCATTAGTTTCCTTGTTTGTTACCGAAAAGTTTCGTGTTTGTGCTCTCTTTTTTCACATTCAAAGATGTTCAAACAGCCGTGAACTGTCGAACGCTTTTTATATCCTGCTGAGAAAAGGATGTTTCCATCAAATAAACCTTTATATCACCCAGAAGATTTTAGTAATGTTGAACCCACTTGTGTGTTCCATCTTGAGCTGACTATCGAGGTGTGTGGTTTGTATCTGGTCAACCGTGTTGTCGTTTTTCAGACAGTGAGTGAAATTACGATGAAGCGGGTCGCAAAACTTTGAATGTTGTCATATAAGCAGGGCTTGGTTTAACTGGGACATTCCACCGTGTATTACTAACGTGCTGAAGCCGCGTCCGATTAGTGACAGATGATCTGACACAAAGAAGTGCAATCTTTCACCAATGAGTTAGCCACCTTACTCCGGGTAAGTCATTCGGGCTGGAGCTAGCACGCCTCACAGAGACGACAGCCGAGGTTTCGGATAAGGTAACAGCTATCCCATCTCAGATATGTGTGCGTTTTCGTTGTCTAGCCGACATTTTTGTGAAGCTAATGCATCTGTAAAGCTCGGTAATGGAACCGCCTGCAAGTACTGCTGTTAAGGACATCCTGGTTTTAATTATAACTTTATCGCCTCTTTCCAAACTGCAGTCCACTTTACATCATATGTTTGTGCTTAGGAGTAATCGGAGTTTTAGTGAAGGAGTCAAAAACGTCAGTTCATGTAGTTTACGGTCTGGCAAATCTCCATCCATATTACCAAGTGCAAACTTCAGAACAGGAGATTGCAAAGCAACGAACAGTGGTCAAATGTGGAACTAAACACAAGAAAAACATGCGGCGGAGCTATTTGTTAATCAGTCAGTGGAACTGTCATATGACACTGCTAATCTGATTATTGGGTCATTCTGCAACCTGAGGTGAACAGCAGCGTCCCAGAGCGACCACGTCAGCATATCGTAACAGC
The DNA here is from genome assembly GCA_014338405.1 of Paragonimus skrjabini miyazakii. Taxonomy (NCBI): domain Eukaryota; kingdom Metazoa; phylum Platyhelminthes; class Trematoda; order Plagiorchiida; family Troglotrematidae; genus Paragonimus; species Paragonimus skrjabini miyazakii. The sequence goes on from JTDE01000069.1 coordinate 397,081, forward strand.
CGGAGCTCGTCGGTTGCGTGAACCACTGTGAATGCCCGCGTGGAATCTACCTGGTCTAAGTAGGTACCAAACCACCGTGAACCCTCATAAAAGTTGTGTCATGGCATGTCCCACGGATCTCCGTTCAGATCGGCAGTGCAATCGACTTGCTAAATTTAACTGGGAAGAAAATGCCCTCAGTCGATATATCACTTTTTGCAAGCGATCCGTCGAAAAAGAAGATTGACTACTCTTTGTCAACCGTGTAGAATTCAGAGTACATTTGGGACTCGATGGACTACCTACCTCTATTTGTTGTAGAATGTACTGAAGATTCTGTTCAGTGTAGGGTTAAAAGAATCTCTACTCCAGCAGTTCTGTCACGCTGAGATAAATTTCTTCGATAACTACTCTACAGGCATAGCAATGCGAATATGAACAGAATGTCGGCTTCGCCAGATTATGTTGCGTGCGGAAGTGTTTTTTGCGAAATGTCAACCTGGCCACTATGAAAATGTAAACACGCAGCGTCCTATAAGTAAGAACAAGGCAAATCGAACGGAAAATGATGATGCATGCAGCCCTTTGAGATTTGAAGATGATACACCTGATGAAATAATTTTTAGGAGATTTGCTAATGTTGTCAGCAAAACGTTTTAACCTACTGAACACTGCTTGTTTTGACTCCAGCGTTGATCTACGATTGAAGAATGCTTTTACTGCTTTCTTTGTTATGTAGGTAAACAAACACTTGTTCCTATGGATCCATTCATATGGGTCATCTTATTGATCGTTCATCTGAACGTATTCGTTAAGCACGATTGAGTAGTAGTGTCTAGAAAACAAATGTGATACTTTGTGGATTCCAGCCATGTTGTCAAATCAGACAATTCATTCCGTATGATTTACCAAATCGGATGCAACTAATAATAATGCTAAAGATTATAAACTGGAGCCATAGATGGGGCGACAGGAAGTTCGCTGAATACTTCATCATTTTAATCACAAGAAGGTTTTGCTTCGACCCTGCGATTATTGTGACTTTTTACATTTCTAATTCTAGCTGACTCGTAACTGTGACGTAAGTAAATGAAAGTGTCAACTTCATTCGGGACTATGTCATACTGTCCCATTAGTTACTGGTTTTGGTTCGCTTTCTGAACACTCGAAGATTAACAAATAAAGCATGTTGAATACACGTTTTCTGTAGTTTGCCTCCGAAGTACAGTTGGAGACAGGAAAAGTGATAGAATATTTAGGAAGACAATCCTCCATTGCTTTCAACCACTCTCATGTCTTGAGGGCTGAGCTACTACACATTATTCAAAAACTTCGAACAACATTAGTATAGGAGAACGGTTATTTTCGGTTTACACTTCAAGACGAGATTGGTCATCACTCGTATTTAAAAGTTGTGCTAGATGAATTTGACAGATGGTTACTATACACGGTCCTGACAAGAATTCCACCAATAAGGGCAAGTTTAATTGACATATTTCAAACGGTTTTTTTATTTTTAAAACTTAACGTTGAACTGACATTCGCGATTGACGAAATTTTGTTTTGTTCACATCGGTTAAGTCACAATCACTTTTTTGTTCCGTCTTTTAAGAAGATTCACGTAAATCTTTGCCCGAAAATCTAATGCACAATATACTGAAAACAATTTCATTGAAATAAACACTGGTATGAAGTGTGTACCAACTTCAGTGACATGTTTTCCGCCCAAATATGTGACGATATAATATTAGTTAGTTCATTCTTTATACAACAGGGTTCTCAATCGCGCGGTACTCTGGTTGAACAAGTGTAGACTAACTTTCTCATGTGTACTTTTAACGAAACACAAGAACTTGAATCAATTAGCACTGCAACTAAACTAATGGAAGATTGTTCTCCGTTGAGTTATCCTACATCGTCAATTGCCATTACGAGAAAATCATTCTAACACCGTATTTACATCGTCGTATGATCGCCCTTTGTGTTTTCAACGGTGCGATATAAATTCCTCTAGAGTCAAATTGGTGAAGAACTGTCTCGTAAACTGATGAGTGATCTCAAGACAGGCAACTGTTTGAATAAGTCAACCATTTATTTGTGTTTTTCCTTCGTGTAAAATTAGCAAGGTTCAAAAATATTTCAATGTTGTGCATGCTTAAAATTAATTAATTTCCATGAGGCTGATTGATTCTATGCAGTCATAAAAATGTGCATATGAATTCGTGTGTTGTAGCTTTGTATCCCTTTACTCCGTAAGGAAAATGGAAAGTATTGTCTTGTTCACGTGTTTTGACGATCTAATTAGCCGTCATTTGGCATGTATTGTTTTGAGAATAATTGGTGCCGTATCTACCGTTAGACTATTATTCGGAAACCGTCTTTTTTCTGAGAAATAGGTGTTTATGTATACTGTTAGTAACGGAAGTTCTTCAGACTCTGACGATAAATTTTGCCAAAAATCTCATATTTTTACCCGGAACTACCGTTAACATTAGAGCATAGGAATCAACTTGTACCGAAAGTGACGTTCCTTAGTGATGACCGGAACATAAGTGGATCGGTTATATTCGCACGACTTAATTTGGGAAGACTATCTTCCTAATTTTTGCTCGAAGCTACCACAGATGGAGTCGATTTCAAACGGATATTCATATACCAGGCGCTTCTTTGTTAAAGATATCAGGTAAATGCATCTTTAACTTGTGTCTCATGACAACTCAACTGATGGAATAACTTTAGATCGCAAGACTTGCTCATTTTTTTGGTCAACACTCAGAAGTGACCATATGCAAAAGTTTATGTGATTCGTCTGTCATTCCTAATGTGAGGTCGACGGTCAACACGGTCACCCGGCAAAGTTTGAACAGAAAATAAAATGCAGGAGTTAACAAGGCTGTACGCCGACGAAGAGCTATAACAAGGAGCAGAAAGTATATCAGAATGCAAAACAATAATCGGCTTAAAATGATACGCAATTTATGTTTAACTGACTATAAATAACACAGCTAGGTAATAGGTAGACACTCTACATATGTCGTGTTCTGCCATTTTTAATTCAAACAATTTTTTGCTAGTACACTATTGCATTTTTTATTCTGATAGGTGACTAACCTCAAGAGGCTGTGAAATGTATTGTGCTGATAAATATATATATACCTATGTGTGTGAACACTTTTTAATGAGACCCTGTTCAAAGGAAACTAGGGCGCTTATCTTCACATTTGTGTTTTGGGAAATGCATAATAGAAATGCGCCATGCATAAGTTTCTCTTTGATAAAATTTTTCCGGTTATGTGTTTTACTCTTCAACCAGTAAAATAAATAAGTTAGTCGTGCTTTTTACTGTTATAAAATTGTTTCATACTCCATCGAACATAATGTTGTCATGGATTATTGAACAGATCCTTTTGCCCAGACATCCGACCTTGAGTTAGACCATAATAATACAGAGTAATTTGACTGAAGAGAACAATGTTTACTTTACGTTCACGAGGTTTAGAGAAAACCCGTTGTTTCGAATATAGGTATAATTTGTCTATAAGGTATATAGCTGCAAAAGTTAAATCTAATCAATCCCAAGGGAATGGACCAGACAAACGTTTTAACTGAACTTGTGCACTCCAGACGACTTGTAACATATTTTATAGTTTGCTTTAATTTACATAAGCATAAGTTTTTTAAAAGTTAAGTTAATTTACTAGCACGTGCAATTGTGAAAATTGAAATGAATTTTGCATAGAATGAACTCACCCATTTTAGACGTGTTGCAAACACTTGAGACGAAACAGGAGTAGAACGTCATATGATCAGGCAAAAATTTACTGAAAGTACAGGCTGCAAAGGAACTATTGTCTCAGTGCGCTCAACGATCTCATGATTAGTGAGACACAAACTGTTCTGTTGTAAAAAGATGGTCCACTTTGTACTAGCAGGTACCGTTTGGTGACTGTAATGAAACCGGCGATTGTTATATGACGGAATTACTCTGCTTAGTAACTGCAGTGATACATTCGTTACGGTACACTCACCTGTGTATACTTTTGTTTTGCAGTTGTTCAACTTTATACATTCAGACTGCTTTGGTTATATTTTTGCCCACTTTATTTGAGGTGCACGAAAGTCAAATTTAACTGAACAGGCCGAAGCGTAATTTACACACTGATTCACTTTTTAACATAAAAGAAACGCGATCTTCACCAGGTGAATTCGTTTCATGAGTTCTTCAACCAAAGATGTGTAGTACTCAAAACTGAAACAAGACGAACATGTCACTCTCAAGGCTTGCTCATGATCTTTCAAAGCTCGCCTAATTTATGCTAATAAGAACAAGCTAGGCGTAACAAGTAGTAGATTTTCTTAGTTGCACAATATGAGCATGTGACAAGAGCTTAACAAATATTCAGTGAACTGAAAAGTGATACGTGACTGCAGACATAAGAAAGGAATAACGTTCTTGTGGTCAATTTTTATGGGACATATCCCACAGCTTCGGTTAAAAAGAAACACGATCATTGCTTGGTTTGGCTCACTTTGGTAGATTCCTTCTGGCTATCTGTCTGCTTCCTCAACCTGTGTGTTACCGCTGCTGCAGATGAATAAATAAATACTATGTCTGGTACGAATAAATCCTCTGGCTGATTTCAAACTATTGCTTCTGTTATGCTTAATAGTATATGGTCGATGATTTATATCCTTAAACCGAAATCATTATTTTGGTTGTTGGATTTTCATTTCTGTGTTCCATTTTCACGTAGTACGTGTTTCTGAATAAAAAGGGCGTCCGAAGTTAACTCATTGTGGATATTTCCTGTTTTCTATAATTTATTCCAACGTATAAAGAGGACAACTTGATTCACATGTTTTTTGAGCAAATTGAATAATGTCACGTATATTAACCGATATATTGGATGATTCGGATGGAGGAAATCTTTTCAAAAACTGATAAACACAAAATGTATTTGTAATCAATGCTTTGTTTTGTGACGCCAAATTCCCACTTTTATTCGCGATCTAGTTTTGCTGAGGCGTCGGCTGTTATTTCGTACCTTTTTCTAGGTGTTTTCACTGTTGTGTCTGCTTGTCTAGTCCCAAAGATGTTAACGATTTTTCAGAGATTTTTTCACTTCGGTTGTCAAAATCAGGTACATACCCACGTGTACTCAAAATACAATAAACGCCACTCCAAATACATCACATAAATTACTTTTGTCCATAAAACCTTTTTTTAATGAGTCTTCAGCAGAGTGCAAAATGAGCAGAAGGTATCCAGTTTCTTGATCAACTTCACCAAAATTACGAAAAGACATGTGGAAGGAGGTCAGCATTTCGTTTAATCTCGCAAACCGCCTACTTAAAAACGTTAATCAAGGCAGAGAAATATAACGTGAACGTCTTAAGACTAGAGAAGTGAAACGGTGTGCTATAGTGCTACCAGCAGGCTAAGGTGCAGTCTGACTCAAACATTTACGCGCATAGAGCTGGTGCCCTTAGTTTAATCGATGAGGCATCCCTCATATTTAAACGTTTAAATTGGTTGTTACTATTAACCTCAAGTGGATGCCAGTCGTTTTATATATAGCGATTAGATTCGTACTCATTTTTATTCTGTTCACTGTGAAGTCATTGTGAAATTGTTTCAAATCACATTCGTTTAACTGTTCTTTCGTCTTTCTAGTGATCATCCCTCGTAAGGAAATAATGCCTAGAAATATGGAAATATTTCTTCTCCTAAGAGCAATGGTCAATATATGAATGTTTCCAATGGTTGTTAACCATTCACTTGTAACAAACCTTCGCTTCGACTGTTTTTTGTCAGGCACACAAGGACAAATTTGCAGCAAGTATAACGCAGAATGTTCATAATTTATCGACGTCAAATATGCCACATTTTATCTGGCGTTTCTTTGCATCACATTGCTCGAATCTTACATTTAGTAATAGATACGTACTCTAGAAGTAACCATATGGATTCTCCAGTATATAAATTGAAGTAAAACTGGACACTGTCTCCCCGCAAACTGTCTAACATTCGTTGTTATTGTGTGATTCCAAGGCACATAACTGAGTGTCATTCATTCAATGAAAGGATGAAAGAAGGTGTAGTAACATCAAAGTTTGAGACGTATATAATGCTTCAGGAAGTTAAATTAGTTCGATCTGATGAGGTCTGTGAAAGTCGTGCATATTCAACGTTACTCAGTGATATGCCTTATGTGGACATTCTATCGAATTATTAAGGCACTTCTGTTAAATTTTAAAACACGTCTGTTTTCAAGTTGAGCACTTTAGGTTTTAACACCCAATTGACCGAAAAACACATTCACTGTCCACCATGTAAAGTACTTAAATGACAAACTTGAGATTCTCCTTTTAGTTTTCTCTCATCTCACTAAATAATATATTTTTTACTCCTGCGAAGTAATATGTCTCTTTTAATAATTATCTTATTGTTCACGTTAGAAAGGTACTGTCATCAAAACTCACAACTCTAAGTGACCGTTATCTGTCTGCTCCAATTAAATGAGTAATATTTTTCGGATATGCTCGTCCATCTCTATTCTCTATTTTAAAATCCTTGTATGTATTAGTAAATTTAATAGGTCGTGCTCTTGACAGAGACATTCACTTGTTTCTCAGACAAGACAGATGGTGAGCGTTTCTTCATCGGCCCATGTTGCGTCAGAAGGCTTTAAAAATGTGAGCAAATAGATTTTAGCTTGGTAAAATCTATACTTCTAAGGTGACTAACGGTGTCGTCTCAGTCAGTAATCAAACGTTTGTAACATGAATGGTATTCATAGACAACAGCGAAACATTGCACTTCAGCATGCATGACAAAAACTGTGCGAGGAATAAAGTCTGCAATATTCGGACACAGTTACTTTCAATGTGCCATATGTCAGTTTTCTTCAAAACCTTTAATATGGAGGTATTGTGCACGCTGATCAACCGGCAATGTACAAATTTTACCGGAGTCTACTTATTTTTCCTGTCTATCTACATGAAAAATCCAGACAGCAGACAGGGACTAGCCAGTTAAAAGTTTACTTGACATATATAAAGCCACCTGTGAAAGAAACCAGTGGACCTAGGGAGGGTGATCATAAGATACATCTAGAAGATGTTCAATGTAGACCATAGATTCATTATTATGACATCAATATATATTCACTGTGAAAAACTTTCCGCGGTATAGAATGGAGGGTATCTGCCTTTGTTTGTTAATTTTTTCTACTGTGCGTATATACTGTTCCTAATTAACTCTTCAACTGTGTCCGTTATCAATCTTTTTGATTCACGTACACTACTTACAAGTAGCTAATAATTTGTATCAAAACTATCACAATAAGACCCTGTCGCCCATGTTCGTTGAAGATTCCTATAAATTTTCTTAATACATCTTGACAGATTAAAGTCAGACGTTAGCATCTTCGAAATACTTGAAGAAATAAAGAAGGATAACACGCTATTTCTCAAACATTAAGACGAAGGCGCTTTCACATGTGGTCTTTACTTCACTTCGCCTTGCGAAATGCATTTTTACCTCAAGATAAACTTCAAAAAGCTGTTAGCTTGTTCCTCTTACGGGGTTATTCACCGATTTTTATGTTGTTATTCTCAAAATAATGAATACATTTATAGGAACAAATAAGAGAGCGAAAAGCTAAAACGAAATTTTTCTTTTCACATTTTAACTTCACGCAATAAATTATCACCAAATAAGCGATGGGGTGCTGTTGAAGCCCTGTATTTATCTCTTTTTTATGTGGTCTTTAAGTGAAGCCGTAAATTTTCCTGTCAGTTGAAACCGTATATTTACTGGGATTGCAAGAAGCCGTGTGTTTGGGATACTAGCATTTCTGTTTCATCTACCCAACCGCTTGCATTAGCCACAACCTGGCTAAATACATCAATATGGATGGCGACAACAGCGAAAGTATTGAGACGTTTGGGCATACTTTTATGACCGTGGCAACCTTAGGGCATGAATTACTACGTTAAGCTTACTGAACGCTGGAGAAAACCTTTAGTCTCTCTATAAAACGATGAAGTTCATACCAAACTAAAAGGTTTTTATAGTGCTCAATATAACAACAGCATGAAATTTGTAGACATTATGTTCAATAGACCTTAACATGACATATTACATCTCTGTTTGTTGTACGGAAATTCACAGCGCTCAATATCTCTAATTTACTAAACTTGCAATTATTGAGGTTAACGTTTTCTTGTTGTTTACTAGAGCTGAAAACGTCTGTGCTGAGAACAGTTTGGCAAAGTATGGGTGTGTCTACACCGAATGTTTGTTATAAACGGTATTCGTGAGCGGTCAACGGGAAAAAGTGCGTCATTTCTTGGAATATCATTATGCACCATAAGGCCTCAACCAACCCTAAACCGTACCCAGCGTAACAAAGAGTAGAGTTAATTCAGACAAATATTTTATTGTATATGCACTCTACCGTTTCACTAACGGTTACGGCGATATCGGTACTACCGGATAAAATCATGGTTTGTCCCGACCGATGAACAAATACCATCACAAACGGTGAGTTCGGTCATCGGCGCGAATGCGCAGCTAGTGGGATAGCCGAATGAAAAACCTGGGGTCTGCGAACTGGATGCAAATTCATCAGACGGGTTGTAACACGGACTCCTCTGGAGAGTTGATAAGTAAGGCCGAGTCCGAACCCTTGCACTTAGTGAAACTGTGTTGAACGATCACTGGTAACCAGTGTCATGTGCGCAAAAATTAGCAATTCATACTTCTGGTTTGCAGTGATTGCTACCGTTTAACCGATGTTGCCATACATGCAGGTATACATAATAAAGCTATTTTTTAGTAGGCGGCCAGCGAGATAATGTAGTTGAAGATTTTCAACAACCCGTCTTATCGATGTTCTAGTGGATTAAATATTCGGATGTGTATGTACCCAGCAACCACCCAAGGAATTCCATCGGTGGAAAACATAAAAACAATTATATTTAGAAAGTGATCGCTCCTGGAAGGACACCTCAGCTAGTGTGTGGACGATACACAACATGCTGCGAAACTTTCGTGTGAAGGTGTGTACCATAGATTTTTCTCCCCGAATAAAGTGCAATTGTCCCTGTGTGTTGGACACTGTTTAACAAATGCTCATGCTGGAGCGACCGGCTTAACTGCAGGTGTATACTTGTTTTTCTTTTCGTTTCTAGTACCAAAAGAAGCCGGGTGAGCAGTGTACCACGACGGTCACTGATTCGTTAGACGAACTTCAACAACAGCACCGAAACAAAAACTGAGTTAAAATTATCACGTATTCGCCAGATACCATATGCAAGCTGAAAGGAAGAAGTGGGGCAATATCCTCAGTCTAACAATCATCTGTGGCAATGAATGTAATATTATACCTATTGAGCAAATAATGATAACCACGGTGTAAGGCAGCTAGCATAGTTCAAGAATGGTTAAGACATCTGTCTTGCCTAGTTTTGTCCTGATTTTCGGAATGGCAAAGTTGCGGTGATCAGTGTTATGCTGTCTTCGAAGAAACATTAAACAACTCAGTGCCAGAGCAGCTGTACTCAGTTATACAGCGGAGTGGTCAGTTACTTGCATTAACGAAGTGATCCCTCTTAGAAAATTCTTTGAATTGCCGATAAGTTAATGGAAATCTGATACACTAAAATTCCCTTGTTTGTTAGAACAAGTACTGTTGAATTGAGTTATTCCTATCTGATTTTTATGCTAGCCTGATGAATTCTTTTATATACAGGTGGCATGGTTTTCTTGTTAACTTAAATCACACACCCACAGCTATCGCATTTCGATATAATTTCGTTTACCTTCTTTTGAAAAGAAGCACTATTATCAAGTTCTGTTATTGTCACAGCCCGCCAATGATGGATATTTAACACGGCCGAGATCTGAACCCCAGCCACGCCGTCTTCAGGCCACCTTGTTGACCACTGCACCACTGAACTCACATCTAATGCGAGTGAATTAGGCGCGAACATCAAGTTCTAGTTGCTTTTGGTTAATGCTTACACTACTCGATCTACTCGACTGGAGTCACAGTAATTAACTCCAATCGATGGCCCTATGATAAAGGGTTCGCTTCCAATTGGAATCTCAGAAAGCACCAAACATAGTAAGCGTCACTGATTGATACTTAGTAGTTGAACATCAGTTAAAACCGAACGCCGCCTCTTTATTTAATCGACTTTTCAGCGGGGTCTTAATCACGAGCCACTCCGGTTGATCGTTTGAGCACGATAATTCAGTGGTGTCCAATGTGTGACGGCAGACTTTGTGATTAACGCAAGGCCCCAAGAAAGACATGGCTTGAGCTCAAATCCCTCAAATACACAACTGAGCATCAATAATAAAGGCAAAGTACGTGTCCAGCACTCATTCATCAAAAATATTCAACCCATATACAAACAATAAACAAAAGGAGAAGGACCGCCAACATGAAACACGAGTGTTATCTGTGATGAGCATCCCACCGGGCCACTTCTATGCAACGTCGTAATTCAGTCAATCGGATGACTCAAAAAGAATGATTCCCAAAGTAGGCACCTCAGTTTGAAGCATTGAAGGTGAATGGCGTAGGCTATTTTAATCGTACGTGAATTTTATCAAGTATATTTCCCAATCTCAGTTACTTAACTACTTCGCTTAGTTAAGTAATATCGATCGAATCCGAACAAGGCTTTTAAACGTTTTCGAATAATTCTAGTCGATCACCCAACTAGTTTAATGTACCAAACAGATTTTCATAGAACATATTTGATTGATTGAATTAGAATAGCTATGCGAATGTAACAAATCGACACACGTTTACGAAGTTAGACAACACGAATTACTGTGGTCGTTTGCTAATGAAAAGATCAATTTCAACTGGCTGTGTTGGTCATCAAAAGTTTTGCTGACCAACCATTCGTGTAAAAGCGCTTTTTAACCAAAACATCTGTGAAACCTTCTACCGTTTCATTACAGTAAATTGGCTATGCTACATCTGTGGACGGTTTGGCTGTCTCTTGGAAACGCTACTTGAAGTTACTACGTCGGTCTAGGTTGACGCAACGGTGCAGCGCACATTTTGTAGTGACTGTTGTTTTTCGGTCTTCGCCAAAGTAAGTGCCAGAAGACTATGTTTAAAATTGGTTACACCTAAATCTTCGAGATAACCGGCACAGTTGCCATGACAAGCAGTTAAAAGTAAGGCTAACCAAAAATTGCATACAGACAGATAATTAATGCGCGAAGAAAACCTAAGCGTGTGGAGCTGAAGGACTGAAAGCACAACCACCGTTTACCACTGCTGTTAGCTGCGTCAGAAGTTGGTCCTTACCAAGCGCACTTGTTGCTCTTTTCATCACAGCCTGTGAGTCGGTAATGTTCTATTAGGTGGCGCTTTTCTGTCAAAACATTTGTCTCTCAAACCGGCATCATAGACTGCCAAAGGCAACTAATGTTAGAAGTGTACTAGCGTACTGCACGTAGTAAATTACTATTTAACAAATAAATACAATGAATATCAATATAACCAACACAAACGAATACAACATCATGTCTGTTTTGGACAAGTCATTCATCTGGAGCTACGACCAAGCGTAATATGACTGATATGTTCAGCTGATACAGTCCTGAGCCATAGTATGAAATATTTATTTAAATTTTAGTATTTCGCAACGTTAGAAAAACACCTTATCTTACTGTATATGCATTACCGATAAGTAGAAGGAGATTTTAGTTTTCCTGTAGAGTTGAATAGTACCCGCAATTGATCGCAGCTGTCGCATTCCCATAAACTTTCCAGTCGGCCCCTTTCGAGGCGATCAGGCAACCTGATCATTACTCACAATCAAAAGTGGTTGAGCGTTCACATATGTTAATTCGGTCGTGCCTAACGTGAGGTCAATGGCGCAGTGGTAAACATGGTTGCCTCATGAACAACATGTCCGTGGTTCAAGTCCCGGCAGTGGCGATTATATGCATTGCTGACGAGCTCTAATGAGAACGAAACTCGAGTCTAGTGCTTCTTTTTGAAAAAGGCCGACTGGAAAGTCTATGGGAATGCAACAGCTGCGATCAATTTTGGGTGAAGAGGTTTAGTGAGGTCACGCCCGTATATTCTTCATTAGCATCTTTTTGGATTCATCCATTTACTATTGATCGTCGCTACAATATGAGAGTACCCGCTTGATATTCACCTTCAGCTCTTTATTTGGCCTGTCCATTTCGTGTGTTTGACTAATGCTCTCATAAATTGTTACTATACCCAAGTTTTTTAGCACTGGTAAGGGGAGTTGATTTAAGTTCATGATTGCCCAGTTAATTGTTCAATGCACAGTATGATTTCGGTTTATGTTCCGCACGCTTGGTATCTGTCTCAGTAATTGCAGCTGAGTAAATAACTTTTGTCAAGTTAACGAAGTACCGTTTAGTTCATATCTGTTTTGCATTTCATTTGGTACACCTATTCGAGAATTAACTAATCTTACTTGCCCCGTATTATATTTTTAACGTCAGTATTATTATATGCTCTCGGTCAGTTTATCCATTACAAAACGTACTTTGACAATTATCTTGTAGGTATTTCCGGTAGCCATTACACTATACCAGTTTAGCTAAGTGACAACTGGCTGTCCGCTAGTCTGTGGTAGACTGGGCCACCCTGAAGAACATTCAAGAAGTTTTGGCGCAATATATCACTTCAATTCGTTTCTAATTTCTTGCTGCCTCTTGAACATCTTTCAAATTTTATTGTACACATTTTGTATCGGAATGAGCGCGTAAATTCAGCAATAGATCACGGAGCACTATGGCTTCAGTAATTTCGTAATAAGTTAGACGTTGCTGCTATTAAAATTGCCATAACGTTTAAAATGAACATTTAGAAACTTCTTGCAGGAAGCCTGCTTTGAGTAATCTGCAAAAGAAATAAATTGTTTATAGGTCGTACGATCATATTTGTTTGTCAAACAACGTGTAAATAATTTTAATGTCCGTGTATGTTGTAGTGAAGATGTGTCGTACTATCCACCTCGTTTGTTGTGTTGAACACAACATTTTCTATTGCGAAACGAAAATCATTTGTTAAAGCAACCCGCACCGAGCTGCTTCTGAAAATGGTTCAAAATAAATCAGTTGTTGATCACAAAGGGCAAATTCGCTGAAAATTTCTGTAGAACTACGTGCCGAATTAAATTTATTATGATCTATTACAGACCAAAACATAACTGAAATAACCTTGAATTGATCATTCCAACATAATTGTATTCAAACAACAAATTGTCAGCTGGGTTCAACGAATAACTTATCAAACTGTAAGTCTGTCAGCTATCACTACACCTGACATCGTCGAGGTTCCTTCACCAGTGGAGATACTTGCGAGTATTCCAGACGGTATACCTGATTAAAGGTAAAAGAGTGGTTAGGATTAAAGCAGTGATCAATGTCCAATTTTTATGAGGACTGTTTTTTATTCTACCTAAACAATTCTATTATGATCACGTAACAACCACAGCAGCTGTTACTGAACACTTTATATATTCGAATAACTAACGTGGGCTTTTAGTTTTATCCAAACTGGTGAAAATCACTACGCAACTGAAAAGGTATCTTGTGAAATGTATGGGACCTAATGCGACCTTCCAAAACCCCTAGGCATGTAAGTTGTGTTGGTGTAGGTTGACATCAATCTTCGTTCTGTGAACTCTAGATATGTGGACACATACCTTGGGCAAAGTGAGTTTGAATTGGTAAAGGTGTACCGCTTGAACTGCCGTGTACCCTATCAGTGCGCTGATTAGGCACCACTCACTTGCTGCGCACAACACATCGACCGTGTATGTCTGTCACAAAAAAGAACAACATCTCTAGTAAGATTCGACCACAGTTCACCGTTGTTAGAAATAGTTCAAACAGGTAAACTTGAACGCAACTTTCCGGGTATAAATCAGCAAACATGACATCTTTTATCACTTGTCAGTGCCACACTGTAATAAATCATAAAGTACTACTGACTAATTAATATTTTGGACTCTCAATATAATTAAATCAATCGCACCTTGCTCCTCCACAACTCAATATTCATATTTATAATTATTGCGGCAACCATTTGGAATGTGAATTTAACCCTGAGACGGATATACATTCTGCCTAGTCTGATTGAAATCATCACCAACATTGAAAAAACGCTCTAACAATTTCAACAAGATAATGCAACTGCATCCAATTAGAACGAAGAACAAACAGCGGGTGTACGTGATCAATAGCTTCCAAAAGTTGAAATAACACGGAAACAGGAGTTGCTGTTTTCCAACAGTCGAAACCAGCTTTTTTCCAATAGTTTCGAAACCAATTGTGTTTACAGCTGACAACACCGATAGTGAACACAACAGCTACCCGTAAAATATATAATGGTAATGTTTAGGCAGTACCACTTTTACATTAAACATTCGGAAAACTCAGAACAACTATCACATAGACACCATTTTTTCTAAACCCATATGTACATGTTAACCATTCACTGTTTTGCTAAATCACATTCCCGAAGTATGCAACAGACCCTTTTTAACAGTATGAATCATAAGCAGAAATAACGGTCAGTTCGAATTCTTTACACGCGACGTCATAAGTTAGTAACTGAAAGTATGCGCCAATGATGGATTACAAGATCTATAGACCATACAATTCACTGTCTGGCGCACTTAGATGCTTCGAACTTTCTGAAACGCGGAACGGTGGTAGTTGTAATAACCTCAGGAGCCGAACGGCAATCCTATTCCGTGCACTAACCGAAAAGCCGTATGGCTTGCCAAGATAAATGAGTGAGTCTAAAAATAGCAACATTCAACAGTTAGCTTACAGCTGGTTTACAAAACAGGCGGTCAGCTGGATCGGTATTCGGTCAAATAATCATTACAAACTGGATACCGCCCAAACTTGTCTCTGGAGTTCAAATCCTACTGAATTTCTCGATTATAGGTCAGATGTTTGGCCAATTACGCACTGGAATACACAAACGTGCTTCAACCTGAACTGGATATTATATGAACAGGTCCTAATACCTTGTGTTGCACGATGAACGAAACGCTGTCAGACAGGAGCTTTGATCAGTATTTATCGTTAATTTCTGGATATATGGTTATGTTAAACAATGTGTGGAAATTTGTCATTCGAATTACATAACAAATAATCAAGGACTTTCCGTACTTCAAAGAAACTATCACCATTCCTACCCATGAGATGTACTAAATATTCCCGTCTTTGTTTTTCTGTGTGATTCTGTTTTCTTTCTCTACTAACCCTGTTTGTTACCGACATATAAAATAGAAGCTTAAATCATTCGAACGTATATGGCAGAATTCTTCAGACAATAATAACTACGATTTGTTCTTTTTGACTTTTGTTAACAACCTCATTTCGGAAACCAACTGCTTTCGTTCAGACCATTATAGAACGTTTGTTCCTGGCAAGTGATTCTTAAATATTAAAGCTGTCATAGAACTCAACATAGAATGATGACAACATTTTGTGCAAAAAAAGTAGGTTACCTTTTCTTCTGGATATCGATGGAACAGGCTTTTTGGCTCCCCAAACATTGGCAGGAGAACGTCGAATAGTTTGACTACAAATTTGGATAAGTTTGAGGTGAGTTTGTTTGAACAAGGTCGACAGCGATGAAAGTCTTTGTAAACATACGCAAAAGCAATCTGTTGCAAAATATGGCTGTAAACAGAACTTGGCATCTTTCAGCGGTTTCTGGTAATCGTTCCTAACATCCACCTCTTTCTGATAGCTGAACTCAGTATACATTGTTTAGCTCTCAGTCAAACCTTCTGATTAAAAAGTAATGCGTCACACGAGACAATGGGCATGATTGATAAATGTGACAAGCCAACTGATATGTTG
Source organism: Paragonimus skrjabini miyazakii (assembly GCA_014338405.1). Taxonomy (NCBI): domain Eukaryota; kingdom Metazoa; phylum Platyhelminthes; class Trematoda; order Plagiorchiida; family Troglotrematidae; genus Paragonimus; species Paragonimus skrjabini miyazakii. The sequence continues at coordinate 412,967 of JTDE01000069.1, forward strand.
CTACAGTTACAGGCCACTGGTCCACAAAAATTTGAGTGCAGTGATACGGTAACCGGAATGTAAGTAAATAGATTAAGGCATCTATTATTCAACGCTGTGTTATTTACAGGTAAAAGAACACGATTTTAAGTAACATCTAAATTTGATGCAGTCCGCAATAAAAATACAATCGGGCGATTCTCTGGTCGCTTGAGAGTGTGTTTCATCCCATGACACTCATACAGTTTGAGTACGAAATGGGGAAAGAAGTCATCGACATACTTATGTACCCAGGTTAGTACCGGGGGGATTATTAATATTTCTGTTAGCACGGCTGAATCCAAAAGACCCGTTAAAAGAAGTTGTCTTATGGAGAGACTCTAACTCACGGTTTGTCCAAACGGTTAGTTTGAGGTGATTAATACTGAGATTCACAAACTAACTGATGTTTAACCATGCAGTAATTGTTGCTGTACAACAGCATGATCAAACTTAGGCAGGATCCACATCCGGCTTCTTAGATTTAATGAAACATCAAGCGTCAATTGCAACAGCACTGGAGCTATCGGCCAAGGTACAAATTGATAGCCACTGTTTTCTTCCGGGCTCGGAAGCAGGTCAACAAGAGCAATATGAAGAGAAAACGATAACCCAGAGGGATTCTTTCAATTAGCTGAAATTCTAAAACGCTCAGACAACTTGGTCAGGAACAGGTTGCTTCACAGTGTATCTAGGCGGAGGGGATTTTAGATCATTTTCCAGCTGTCACCTGTGTCGTTGAATCTAAGCGATCACAAGCTTATCAGAATCTCTTTTGCGCCTCCCGATATTTGGGGGAATTCAATCCCGAACAGCTTGCTCATATAACTCAGCGATCACTTGACAGTTGCTGGTCCATCGTGATTCATAAACCAAACCATCTCTACATTTGCCTTATAGTAGACAAGTCAATGGCGTGTTGATCTAAAGTTAACATGCCAAAGCAACGTGTGGAAATCAGTCGTTAAAATGGTTAGTTGCAATCAACAATAAAATGGCTTACGCTACTGCGTTACTGGGCCGTCCAACATAAACTACTCAGCCTGTACCTTACCTACGGTGCACGTTAGGCAGTTTGAGAACAACGCAGTGTTCTTTTGCGTGATAATGAAAATGAAATGCAAAACACAGTTACAAGGCTAAATTTGTGTTACGCCATTCAATGTTGAGGTACAGTAAATTATACAGGCGCCTTAGTTACAGGTCCAGCTGTGGTTGCGAGACCTGTTTCTTGATCATCTTTGAAGTGTCCTCTGTGACCCTATATCTCAAATGGTCACAGTCTTGCCGATGTACTATGCATCAATTCTACCTCGAAAATTGTGGCTAACAGTGGATTTAACTGCCTCAGACCCTCTGTTTGTTTCACGAGAGGCGATGTGGAGCCAAAACACTCAAAAATAAACGACCTATATGGAAGCATTAAAAGTTGTGTTGACGAAACTAACCAGAGGACACTATACTCTGACGACGTGATGTGTTTTGCTGTTTGAATTATCTTCCCATCTTGGCAAATAAACGGACTTGAAGAGAACTGCTACCTATCGTGAAGTTGAAGACAAATGGATACAGTCGACTGCACATTTGAAGGCCTGATTAATTCCGCTGCAGCTGGTCACGTACATATTGTAGTACTAGTTTTTATGATGCAGAGTTGAATGGACCCATTACAGTCACTAGTTTCAAAGACGTTCGTACAACCGGAAGTTGAGGACTGCTTCGGTCCGGTTAGATTTTGGCCGTATACATGTAACAGACCTCCCTTTGTCAACAGCAACACATAGCCGCCAGTTCATAACCGCTTAGATCACTATAAACGGTTCGTTGTTGACCTTCACAAAGTAGCAACTAAACGTACCTTAACGGAAACCGTACAATATCAGTATACTGCCTCTTCTGTTCTCGTAAGTGAGGTAAAAGTATAGTCCAAAGTATAGTCACTGTAGGGTGATGTCATTCTTTTCGTCTGTTCTGAGGATCACGACTTGTGTAGCAAAATTGAATTCACAGAATAAAATTCCAGTCGCTACGTTTTGGCGTACATTAAATGAAAAACACTAGTATGACTCATATTATAGAGTGGGCTGAGCATCAGGCACATGGTGAACGTTACTCATCTGACGGAAGGACGAAATAACAAGATGCCGATTTTATGTTCGACTGAAAAGCCGTGAGCACTTGGCAGACTTGCAGTTATTTCGCCCCGACTTTTGATTTTCTTTTGGCTGCACTTATTTGCTCTGCAACCATAAGGACAAATATGAGACCTTTCTTTTACCGCGTTTTTAGCTCTGCAATAATTGGAGTATGTCTGTGAAAAATTTATCACCGATATGAAAAACACGGCGGAATTTTGAGCTTTTCGCCTATTGTGAATAAAATCACCATCTCGTAGGTTGTTTTAACGAAAGTTCTCCTCTGGCTTGACAATCAGCATTTAAAGACTCAAAAATTAGATAAGTCTGGTCCATTCTGCCAGGTTTAGGCTACGTTATTTTACTGGATTAGCTAACAAAGTCACACTCATCCAGGCGTTTGCAGTTGTATGATGGAACGTGAAATGCAACACCGAAAATTCCCCGGCGTTCTCCACCCGATCCAACAAAAGAACATGTAATTGAATTTCGACGTCAATGAACTCGCATGTTTTCAACAGAGAATGATAAATGCAACATGTTGGTTTCCATCTGACATACACTCAAAATAAGTGGCGAAATGCAACTGGATCAAAAAAGGACTTAAAAATCACAAATGCGAATCAGACAACAAAATCTGCTATGTTGACTTACAACAAATTATTCCCACAATACACTGCAGAAGCAGGATTGAACGAGTGACCACAAACATGCGACCAGACCTTAAGAAACGGATATTCAAACATAGATCGACTGCCAAGCTTGCAGTGAGACCAACAAAAGTAACCGCCGTGAAGTTGTAATGCAGTTCATTGTTCTCCACCATCTAAAGTAGAGGTAAAATAACTGTCTTAAGTAAAAAGATCTGAAACCAATTGTTTGAAATAAATGTGTGTTTCAATAGACCGAGAGAAGATAATACATCCATGTCTTTGAGACAGTACTCTAATTTTTCTTGGTTCTGAACATCCTAACCTACGACTCTATCGTCCATAAAGAATGACTGGCAAGCAAGCATCCGACTAAATTTTTTATGGTTTCTGCCGTTACCTACAGATTGCTATACATCCTCGTGCACAAATCTTATCAGCTATGTTCCAGAAGAATAAGCTACCGTTCATTGGCAGTTAATTTGATGAATTCTGGAAACAAATATGCCATAAGGCAAGCAACATATTACTCACATTTAACCAGCATTTCAAGTAACATAAACCGGATATCGTGGAAAGTGAGTTACAGCCTTCTTATTGGGATAAACTTCGAAATCAATCAGTTCTAAAAGAAAGTTATAGAATAGAATTCAGATCTTGTCAAGAAACTCAGATAGGATGACCTGGTTCTGTTTAACAGGACAGCGTTGATGCAATAATCAACAAGTTCAGCTTGGAAGAAAGCTGACATTAGTTCAATTTTCGACTATTACGAACATGCTAGTGAGGGCTAACAAGAACAAAGGTCAACTCTACTATGCCTTTCAACAGAGGCTGGATGAGCAACAGTTCCGAATGAAGAAACTGTAAATAAACGCGCTGGCTGGCTCAGCTTTATTTTATCTGTTCGTATTTTACAGTTGGTTAACAAACCATCGCTTCCAAAAAACATCCATGACACTTACACTGATGCAGAATAAACCAACTTCACCGACTCCCATTAACAGAGACAGGAGGCGTAGTAGGCATAGCAGAACGTTCGCCAAAATCGATTTCGGTCGCTGGTTCAACTTGATTCTGATCGCATCGCACCAGATCCACTGAGATATCGTGGCTGTATTTAGACAACAACAAAAGACACGCATAGTATTGTGTGTATTAAACTAAAACAAATTAATCTGGAATTGAGTTATTGTAGTAAATGCGCTCCTGTTTCTAAACAGTATCATTAAGCAATTGGGTGTTAGCATTCCTCTATGGTTATCGATGAACCAGGTTGCATATTGTACCCCTGTGTAGTAATATTGTGGTTACTTAGTATGGGTAAAGAAGGTTCCCATGTACCGCGTTATCTGTTACACATTCTGGAACATACGTCAGACAGCTTTTCAGCTGTTAGGTCGTTCGATAGAAGATGGATTTTCAGACTGAGCCGTATATGAGAACAAATTGTCAATGATTGTTGCAAAATGCACTAGCATATCTCCAGTGGCCTACTTTTGAACGTCTCAACAGTGTCTTTTTTAAGTTTATCTGTTTAGATCAGACTATGTGACTTTGTCACGCAATTGATCTACATAGAGAAACTTTCTAACCTGAACTCCGAATACAGTTTTACTGACGTTCTGTTTTAAACGTTGTCTTATAAAATATGAGTTTGCAGCACGAAGCGTGTTTACATTAATTTCCAGGAAACTTATAAATCCGAAAGCATTGTAGGCCGTGAGTTTTAGAAAAGCTGATTTAGCCACTATAAACCACCAGTAAAATTATGAACGGTACGCAGCTGTGCGCTTTGACTCAGTAGTTAAGCCATTGCAGTCCACATCCAACACCATTTCGAAGCACTCGTCAACCCACGTTTATTCACCATATCTTTATGAAGGCGTGACAGATAGATGAGATGAATGCTTCGAGTAAAACTACTCACGTGCATTCAGTTACCTTCACAGAAAAAATAGGATTTATGTTGCACCTGCTTTATCTGAGAGGCTGAACCACGGTTTTTCTCCAAAACAAACTAAATAAATAAATGTGCTTAGTAAAACTACATTATTTTTGTTTGATATCAGTGTTTTCACTTTGACATATCTGATCACAATTGGACTGATCCATATCTTTGACTTTTCGCAGTGAGTGGGTAAGAAAGCTCTCACAACTTCACTGAGAGCAACCCTCAGACGTTTCACTACTATTTTTTGACTTCCTGTTGTAAGACAGTTTTAGTGTCACCGTCATCTTTTGCCTTCTTTAAAATTTTTACGTCTGGGGTTCTCTTTGGTTGCTTGTCACTTAATCTTTCATTTCTAAACGTGACAGTTACAGTCCATCTGTTCTGATCCGTCTTTGATTAGTTGGCTTAATGTTGGTCCGAAGTTCAGTGCTTTTCTTTTCTCTCTTTAATTCGTAGTTTTTGGTATTAATGAGCACTCATATTTGATATGAATTTTTCTAATTCTTAAGTTTCTTAGACTCAGTGTATTCGTGAAACATGATCGCCCGACCAGCTAACTCGAGTTTGAACCAAAATAAAGATCACAGAAGGAAAGTTGCCAAGATGACAGTAACATTCATGACGACGATAGAAACAAAAGCTCAAAGTGCACAACACAACAGTCAAGAGTTCATTGCTGTCAGTGTGAATCAAGACGCCAAGCAACAAACGTCTCCGTTTTTATATATTTCCCGAGTAGTCAGTTTATCATCCCAGACTGAGTGTCTCTGTCGTGATGCTGACAGTATACAAACCATCTTCTACGATGGGAAATAAGTAGGCCACCAATGCTTTGCTTCCTAAAGTCTACTGGCTCAAGGTATTCCATATCTTACTTCTGTTTTTCATGAATCGATTCTTCAACTTAGTCTGCACTAAATGACAAGGTCCAAAAAATATTCTAACGCCAAAGTGATCTGGGGTTAAATATACGATATAATTGTATGTCCAATGTTATTTGCTTTATTTAGGTGTGCCAAATGTCAAGCGTGTACTACATAACCGAAAAAATTTTGTAGCGTTATGTTAGTTATTAAATTACATTCAAAAATATCATGATGGAAACAACACCATATCTTAATTATTGATATATCTAATGTTTGCCGTTGGGAGGGTAATGAAAATGTTGCAGACTTAGGTGTGAGTTAATATAACAAAATTACTTGTTGGTTTTTACTGTTTCGAAAGTAATTTATTATGACAAAACATCAAGTTGGTTTTAGTAGTTTTACTTGTTGTGTATTTTTACATGTACTCAGATAAATAATTGTTCTTACGTTGGGTGCCACACTTCTTGGCCTAACTGCCATCTGAGTACTGTGGTAAGTTTCCGTACATTGCTCACAGGAAAAAGATCAAAACTATGAATAACAAAGCAGTGGAAGTAGAAGTGAAACACTCGATTCCCAGCAAAACTTTGACTGTACCTGTCAAAACATAGAACTTAGTACTTGATGTTGACTCCTCAACGTCAAACCACAATAACAGAACACAGGTCAAAGGGATAGAGACAAACACTTCTGAGTTAAATTATTGTGAGACATAACGTCTGGAGCCCATAAATTTTCGTTTTCATGTGTATATTTTAGGCTTTAAACGATTGAGCGTAAACTCCTTAGCGAAATATAGTAACTCGGATTAGTTCAGTGCATTGTGATTTCCAATGCTGAGCCAAGATTACTCCTAGGGCTTGCGACCAAAACACGTCTGGTGAATGACAAAATTGACTGCGCTTGAGTTACATTGGTCAGGCTAAGGGTTTACCTTACAGACTCATTTCAGTATTCTCAAAAATCAAATACTTTTTAGCCCTGTAGCTGCAACTTTCACTGTAACTGTCTACCCTGATGAGAATTGCCGCCAACAAACTTCTCTTTTTTAATGAACGATAATGATCGCATGCAAGTTTGGCCAGATGTTTTCATTTCATTTAGATTAGGAGTTATTTAGCTAGGCAGTATCAGACGTTTTTTGTTAAAAACATGGCATCATCGCCCTGAACGTAGGTTGCGGATTTCAGCATCCAAATCTATTAAGCTTATAACTACCTCAGCCTACTGTTGTTTGATATCAAACAGTTTATATGAACTCCTGCTATCAGTCAGCTCTCGCACTCTCATCACAACAGATTTCAGTAAGTGAATACTTAGTATAACTCACCAAAAATTGCATACCACGTTCCCATCAAATAACCCAGGTGACTTTCAGGTGAGAATACCATAAATGTACTAAAGGGGAACGAGAGAGTAGAAGTAAAATTTTTATTTCAATGCTAGGCTAACAATTTTGAACACTTTTAGATAATTAATCTGCATTGTACCTGAAAAATATGAAAAGTACTGAAACAGTATTATAAGTAAATTCCTTTCTTTATAAAACTTAAAGTTTTATGTTGAGTTTAGTTATATTTTCTTTCCATGTAAACGGGGGTCATGACGTTTTAACAATTGTTGTATGTTGGCAAAGTCGCCGGTGATGGACTGTGTTATTTTTGTTCTTGAGGTCCAGAGTGGACAGTCACACTAGAAAATTGATTGATAGATCACATGAGCAATATGTTACTTGGTTGTGAACGGTACACTAAACTTTAGGCAAAGACTGACAGGTTAAACTGTACTGTATATGCGGCTCAGGTAAAACCAGCTGTGTATCGTCGGTTCACATTCGCTCGGCTCTTTGACCTTTCTCCTTTAAATTTTCTGAGATTTATACACATTCATCAGACACTTTGTCAAATTTCTTCCCCATTTCATTCACGTAATATTCAAATGCAGTTGAATAAACAAGTTTCGTCTGAAGCAGAAGCATAGCCCAGTTTGAAGCGTTATAACTGTTCGTCCATCGGAACAGTTCAGTGGTAATCTGTTTTTTACAATGAACGTAATAGTCATTTCACTTCAAGTGATGTACGGTTAACCTGCTCATAAATTTCAATGCAAGTTCACAATTCGAATCTGCATTGCTTGTTTCTTGTGCAGTCTTTTCACGACAACGACAGAACAGTATTCAACTTTAGAAGGTGTGATTTTAGTTTGATTATATGTGTGATCGGTTTGTTGTGCTGTTGAATAGGGAAACCCCTTCAGTATATGGCTGCATCAAACTTGCTGTACGTAAGGCAACTGAAGATTACATTTTAATAAAATCAAAAATTGTGAGCCATGTGCTGTTCCCTTAGACAGCTTTTCGTACACTCCACCTAGTCAGAACAATATAATTAATTGCAGACATCCATGCAAAATTCCAAGGAGCGGAAGGCCTTGCCAATACAGATGTCTACATTGGAGGCAACCATATGGTTATGTCTTAGTAAAGGATAGTCTACTATTACTACTAATTTTACAAAAGCCAGTTGGAATCTACACAGCACTAGACTGGAGTAAGATAAAGGCCCATCTCGAAGTATTAAACTTCACGATTGTACATGGCTTTTACTTCCTAAATGGATTCTTGAAAAAGGGTTAAATTATCAGAGTCTGTTCTTGTTAACATTCGTCAACAAGGTTTATGCTTAACCTGAACGATAGTTACAGTGCAGTGTACAAGTGCTTGTAGTTTACACGCATTCACCATGGTGTCATTATGCTAAGCTGTCTATGATATTAGCTCGGTTGATACCTCCTACATTTGAAGTAATCTACTCCAATTAAGAGAACAATTGCTGAAGCAACCGGTGAACCTGTTAACTAGTCAGAAACAGATGCGGTTAATCATTTAGATGTGATATTTTGGTACTCTCTCTGAAGTGAGGCTCAAGGTGCAAGCCATACATGGTTGTTGTAGAATTAAATGGGCCGGTAGTAGAATCTCATGTGCAACATTAACAAACTTTAGCTAGAAAAACCCAACTTACAAGTCTCTTCGAAGGAAACACCTGGTGAGTTCATCCGAATGCAAACGTTATGGGTAAGCATGAATAATGTAGAGTTTGTATCAGTCTACTTTCCGACTACTTTGGGTTAATCCTATGTCCCAGAATTTTAACAGTATTTTATGGTTTTACCACAAAAAAGACTACAATTCTTTCCATTCATTTAGGCTTATGAACCTTTTAATATAGCGCTTTTTGATGTGATTATACAACATAAGCAATAACCACAAGAGAGTGTGGCTAAGAATTTATTTATGATTATTCTGTCACCCCCCTCGATGTAACTCTCGTTAAGCAGTCGATAGCATAGTTGTCTATTTAATGGTTTAGCTTACAGTTGCGTTAGACATATTTTTGACTCAAATAATATGTGTTCTGAATTAAACTTAACCAGATATAAATGTGGTTAATTTCCCAAGCAAACATTCGTGTTGTTATGAGCGAAAAATCTACGCAACATGATCTGCAATGAGAGGACAACACAAAAGGTGCCTAACAGGAACGCTTGCTAACAAATATTGTAATTTAGCGAGAAGACAGATCACAAATATTAAGTTAGATTACATAACAACCCTATTCCTGTTGATTAAACAAACATACAGATAGGTCCCTCAGAAAGACGTTAACGCCTTCATTTTCCAGTTAGCGATTTTGTACCACATGGCGCCAAAATAGTTCGAATACATCATAATAACTTTTGATTTATGTCTTCTCAATTTGGCTTTGTGAAGAAAATCAGGCGGACTCATTCATTATCACGTTTCGTTTATGTCAGTTGTTTGACATCACAATTTCCTTTCCCCCTATTCAGTACCCACTCCGTCTTCAACGGCTCCTCTAATACTATTCATTGCCTTAGTGCTCAAAACGGTTGGTCCGTAAACTTTAATTAAATTGCGTCAGATGTAACCTCACAAAACATTTTAACACGTACGTTTTCACACTGAAAAGAATCAAGCTATAATTTGTCAAATGAACCTCATTACTGCACTACATGTACACTTACCTCATGTATGGATAAAATGCGTTTGTATGGTCTAGTAAACAAACGGTAATCCAACTGGAACAAAAAACAGAAATAAACCTAATCAAAATGTCCATGTGGCGGGCTTGAAATCAATTAATTTCTATTGACCAATTTTGAAATTAAAGTGTCAGTGGAAATAACAGATGCAAGTACTTGTTTCTAAGTTTTAAAAAAATAAACTAAATTTACATTTGTCTTGAAAAAGCTACTTTTACCACAGCACTTCAGCCACTGCCGGAATCGTTTTCAACTTAAGAGGCGACACGTGATGCAAACGTTCCAGGTTCACAAACTTGGCTTTCCTTATCCCCACCTGATTGGTCCATGCGGAGTAAAACAATATGTGCGAAGATAATTCATTGATCAAACTTAACATTGTTGAGGAAGCGATGCATGCGGTGGTCACAAAAATCAGCAGGCCATTCATTTATTTTAAATCTGAAAGGCATCCAACACAAAAGCGGACCATTACAGACACTTCGTTATTCACAAAATGAATGCAACAAACAGCGTAGATGTTTCATTCAACGTGGTGAGCATCTCCATTAGTAAGCATGAAAAACGATTTTTCTTGGGCACAACATTTTCCCTACGTTTTCACATTTGCTTGGCACATTTATATCTGATTTCATGACGATTAGATCCAACAAGATCAGCCTGTTTCAGTCCACATAGGATCCTTTAAAATCGCTCCACATTGTCATTGTCCTATCTATATCAGTCTTTTCATTCTGGATTTTTGTTGTGTATCACAACAATCTTATCGTTTCAAAAGCATATCTTTCTTTGTCCAACGAACCAATTCCTGATTCTGCGTACGGTGCTGGTATCGTAATAAGATCAACTTTTTTCGCATTCGACCGACAAGATATTTTGTCCCGCAAGTATACGGTCTGCCTGAGATACACAAAAATGAAATACCGTCCGACAGTTAAAAAATGCAGCTCAGTCTATCCTGCGGCTTCGCAATGGTTGGTGGATATTCTGAACCAAGTTGAGAAACAAAAAATACACCTTAAAAGATAGATTTTAACTTGTAGAATTCCGCTACAATTATCGTGACGAAAAGGAAAGTGTGACCTTTGATTGTATCGCCGTTGTTTGCCAAGTTGCTGCCAACTGAAAACATTAATTTTGTTTGGGAGTATCTCAAAATCCACTAGGTTGATATCGGGTTGCTTCATATGGTCTTAAAGAAATGACAGTGTTCTGCAATGTTAACCTGTTAACCGTATTAAGAGGCTGATGGAGTGTCTAGTTATTCTTCACTAGCGCACTACCTGCTGACATCTTCCTGGTCATTCTTGTAAACAGCAAGCTGTCTTTGGTTATAAAAAAAACTGGATTTTGCCGAAAACATATAGATGATGTATTCTGCTTATCGGAGTGTTTAGGAGTCACCTAGAAGGTGCGAGTAATTTTTAACAAGACGTGTATCAACATTGCCTTCAGTTTGGAGGAGAGATTTAATGAGTTGATGTTATTTCTTGATATGCACCTGGACGCAGACTATACGGTTCATTACAACGGAGCGAGATTACGGCGAAAACTTGGACCGGTTAACATCTACACTTCTACAACTACGTGCCTTCCAGAATCGAAGATGGTACGGCACAATGTATGATGAATACAGCAAAATGGATCTGTACAAAAGACGTACGGTACTTGAAAGTAAAGAATCTGCGAGGGCTCCTCAGCGCCACACCCCCTTCTGAAAAGTCTATCAACGATTGCCTGCTAGAAAGACAGTCGCAAAACTTAGTGAACATTGATATTGAGAAAAGAATTGCTTAACACTGCCATTCAGAAAGGAGTAAGTGGTTGAGCTGGTGACATCAAGTAATTAATGTTATCGGTGCAATCTGATACGCCACAAATTCTGCAGTCACATTTCATTCAGGACGAATGGTGCCGCTACACTCGTTGTATAGCGCGCCTAACAAGGCTACCTCAACCTTTATTCAATCCTTTGATTGATCCTGTGGTTCAGCTCACACGAATCTCACTAATAGGCGCCTACCTGAGGGAATCCGTAAATGTTGCCTCGCTTGATTTTGCTTTTGAAAAAAACGAACGTCAGTTTATCTACCCTAGCCCACTGATCGACTGTGGTTGTCACACAGGTATAGAGGGAGCGGCTTGCACCGTCTGTTTGGCTCATATTACCTCACCGTGAAACATCAAGTGTGGCATCTTACTGGTGGTGGGCTACGTCACAGTAGGGCCTCCTTGACCAGACAGAACCTCCTTACCTTTGAGTAAATTTATCCGAGTTCCACTGGCCCAGCCCAACTGGCAATGACTATGGAAGACCTAATACGTTTATGTCTGTAACCACAGGAACGTATTGCTAACTATCTATCCATTCATCTTGTCCCCTATCAACATTTGGCCAATGGTTTTGTAATCATCACGTAATTAAATGTGATTGTCAAACAAAGCCAAGCAAACTTTTCCCGTAACGCATTTGAACAGAGAATTCAGAAACAGTTTTTTGCACAAAGCATCTCTCGAGCACATTTCGCTCTCTCATCAGGTATATATTGTAGTCTGTGGATTTATATAGCAAAGTTCAATGGGGATCGTGAAGCTAAACAACAAACTCAGCACACATACATTCAAACACATCAGTTAACAGGACAATCTGGTACTGATGAACAAGTCTTCCTGTTTTCACAGGGCAGGCTTCCATTTGCTAACCGCTACCGCATCCGCGAACCAAAGAAGCCTCCTATCTTTTGCTACGTAACATATCCGAAACGTCTTCTTCAGGTTCAACTGAGGTCGACAAGTCAATAGGTCAAAACAGAGAGAAGACATATATCACGAGATGTTAACATTTCGATTTACTCTCATCAGTCGTCAGCGTAAAACTAGTAATTTTTATACAAACTGCGTATTTCAACAACAATTGAACGAACCAACCACATAGTTCTGACCTTTCACGCTCTAATAGTTCAGTCAATTCCACGGCAAGGAGATTGATAACGTCAGCGCCTATGTAGCCAAGATGAATGTGATATTTTCTGATGCACAGAAATTCCAATTAGATGCCAGGCTTAGTAACAATTTCCTGACTGAAAAACAAATATCAAGGAAACTACAAATATTGATGCCACATGGATATATTTCTGAGGTTCCCTATAAGAAACTGAAACCAACAGGCACACATATACCGAGGATGAAAGGTTCACCAAAAACCCACAAGACGGGTATCCCATTACGACCAATATTATCTATGAACAACTCGGTATACCACAAGCTGGCGCGATGGTTAGTGGGCATCCTTAAACCAGTTTGTGAACTGTTGCCCCCCAATTGTGTTCGCAGTTCCTTTGAGCTAGCAGAAATTTTGGAGAACAATTCAGTTAATCCACAGATTATGTACTCGGTCGATGTAGACTCTTTATTTACTAACGTACCGCTGCGTGAAACCGTTGAATTCTTGTGTGATTTTGCTTTTGGTCAAAATGTAAATGTAGGTATTCCGTTAGATCTTCTTGAGGATCTCATTTTTGCTTGTACAGAAAACATTCCGTTTGAGTTTGAAGATGTTGATTATAGACAGATTGATGGTATAGCCATGGGTAGTCCACTGGGTCTCATATTGGCGGATGTATTTTTGGGAATGCTTGAAAGGCAATCTCAAGAAAGGATTTCGGGGATCCTGCTTTACAAACGTTACGTGGACGACATTTTAGTTTTTGTTGATGAATGTGCTTTTACTTCATTTTACAATTATTTGAACTCTCTCCACCCAAATCTCTCTGTAACTTATGAGGTAGAAGTTAATAACTGCTTGCCGTTCTTAGACATTCTTATAATCAGACATCAAGACGACACATCACAACGATCTGTTTATCACAAGCCAACTTGCAGTGGACAATATTTGCAGTTCTCCGGCTTCGCACCTATTGCTTATAAACGAGGCCTAGTGAAAACGTTATTCCACAGAGCCAGAATGATTTGCACAGCAGATCGATTGGAGAAAGAAGAAGAGTTTATTAGGGAAATGCTGGTGGATAACGGCTACCCTGAAAAGTTTGTGGATATCCACAGTGAAATGAAAGAACCAGAAGTGGTAAGCTGCAGTGCGCAGAAAAAGGACATATTTCTGCAAATTCAATTCAAGGGTGACCACTTGACTAACAACATTAGTCACAAATTGATATCGGTGTTGCAACGCACCTACCCAGCGGCCCAACTACGCATCTTGCTAAGCACTAGGGGCTTGTCTCTTCATAGCGGCGATACACACTGAACCGATCATTCTGTCTCCCACGTAATCTACCAGTTCAATTGCAGTTACAATGACGTCTGCATTTGCAGGACAGATCGGCGTTTGCATCAACATATGGCTGAGCACATTCCTAAGGGGTTATCAACGGCAATCTCAAAATACGACCAACTGACTGTAACAAACTCGAAGACCCCGGTTTCATCGATTGCCAAACATTTTAGCAACCGGTCACTTAGTCGACCCCGTTAAATTGTTCAAGATATTGTTACATCATCGCAACCCGAAACTGTTAGCAATTAGCGATGCAATGCTCATCAAACAACATCGGCCAGTTTTGTGTGCACGGAGGACGCTGACGCAATCAGTCTCCTTGCCGTGGAATTGATTGAACTATTAAAGCGTGAAAGGTCAGAACTATGTGGTTGGTTCGTTCAATTGTTTTTGCTATACGCAGTTTGTATAAAAATTACTAGTTTTACGCTGACGACTGATGAGAGTAAATCGAAATGTTAACATCTCGTGATATATGTCTTCTCTCTGTTTTGACTAAAAGTCAACAGGTGCCGAGCGATCGATGACACTGGTTGCAAGTAGCCCGGCACTCACAGGAGAATTCACAGATAATGTTAGGTTCGGTGTTGAGCCATAGTGATGTTTTCAGAAGTGGTGTTTGGATTTGAGTGGTGATGAACCGCATGACCAGTTGGGCCGTATAAAACGTGCGTCCTGTAGCCGCCGTGAGGCAGGTTTTCAACAGAGTGGCGTTTCGGATATAATACACAACAAAAAAATTGAAGGCTTCTCCGGTTCACGGAGGCGGTAGCAATTAGCAACTGGAAGCCACCCCTTTGCGAACAGAAGGATTTGATTTGAGATCGGAGATTTCGACCTGTCTAAGAAGTCCTAATCGCGGGGTTATCATCTGGAGCTAACAGACAGCAATTG
>JTDE01000069.1:432316-442509 GCA_014338405.1 Paragonimus skrjabini miyazakii
CGCGGGGTGGTGTTCACGTATCCTCTGAGAAAGGCGCCTGGTTGTGCGACCGACGTAACCTGCTCCACAGGAGCATGTGAAAGAATAAACACAGAATGAGGTCACACATTTAGGCAACGTATCTTTGAGCTGTACGTGGACAACCGAGTCGGATCTGAACGAGATTCGTAGTTGTGCAGCACTGTAGGTCTTTTCGATTGCACTACTTATTCTACGAGTCACAATCTCGTGATGTAACTGTGTGACTAATTGCTTTTGATTTTGATCGCTTGACAACCATGATGATATAAAATGTTATGTAATTGGCCCGATGATGAATAACCGAAAACAGACTGTTTGCCAAAACACCCTTTTACTTCTAGCTGAATTTTAGTTGAACAGGATTTAATTCACTGGGGACAATGCGGACATTTTGGAGTTTTGCAATTTTCAACTTTACCCGTAGAATATTTCCTTTCTTAATTGTATTGCCTGGGGACTATTAAAATGGATGTATAATCATTCTGACTCGTCACTGAATATAAACATTTCAACTGTTAGTTTCAATGAAGTTGAAATAGGCAAACTGCATGAATAGCAGACAATTTCCTCCTTATTTGACTAGCAAGACCGCTGTTTAAATAAATCTTAATTTGTCAGCGACAATATATCTTTCTTTCGACACTGAGTGAGTAAATGGGAGTAAGAGTATTGTTACAAAATGATCTGTTTGAAGCCATTCTAAGTCATATGGTGGTGCAGGTGTTTTGCCGTTTACTTGTATGTTCATCAGAATAAATGTAATAAGTATCAATAAGCAATTTTGCTTTTAGTTCTACTTCGTTACATTGAGAAGAGCAAACAGGTTTCAGTTATTCACGTCAGATGCCTTGGTGACAATACGAACATGTACAGTGTACGTTAACAAAGAAATATCTACATATAAGTGTCGATTATGATAAGAAATAAGTCAGAATGTTTGCTACTTTTCATAATGAGCGTACGTATTTAATGGGAAAAATTCTGGGTTTACGTACTTTCAATCGATTCAATCATTCTTATTTTTGAATGAAAATCATAAAAATGTTAAACTAACCATACCAGTAGTGTCATTAAAGCAATGGTGCAACCCACAGTCGGAATTAAAGCCGGTTCCATCTGGTCTGTCATTATTTTTTCTAGTTTTCCCCAAAATACTGTCCGAATATGAGGAAAAATCCACACGCGTACTTATTGAGCCACGTTTTAATTTGTGAACAGCTTATGTGTGTTTTCTTGTGCTTTCTGTCCACATTGGCTGCTCAACGTAATTTACGTATTCACCAATTATCGTACGTCATGTACACGTACACCATAATGACACCTTTTGATTTTCATGTTATACAAGTTGTTCTTTCTCATCTCACCTGTCGCTCACGGCTACATTATGTTTACGTCTGTTAATTGGCTGTTACTGTCTGCTGGGGATCAAATACACACATATTCGTCATTATGTGTTCTAACACACACACACACTGAAGTGGTTGTAAGTAATGTGTCGTACGGCTTTAATTATGGATGTAGTACTCACAAGCGTGAATTTCGCTTGATTTTCTGCTCTTAAGGTTCTCCTGGTGCCAATGCATAATGATGCTCAATTTAATGTGTTTGCAGTTTCGAGCTGAATTGGTTAGTGCAACTAAATAAGTGGTTCGTGGTGTCCACTAGCCAACCTTCTATCGGTCAATAGGTCTGAAGTTACAGTAATAACTTAACCCATCCATACATACCAATTATTTTTAGAAACCATCTTGAAGTAGACTACAGCGTAAGACCTTCAGTCTGCGATGTGAATCGTTACTAAAGAGCACTAGACTAGAGTACTCACTTTACAAATTAAGTAAATCTTATGGGTGCTTACATTTTGTTGTGCATGAAATAATGTCAATGGACGTCATGCAGACATTTAAGTTGAACAAAGAATATCTCGTTAACTATTGAGGACACCAAGTTTTTATGCAATTACAACAGAGAATTGGCATTCAACACCACGACAGAACAAGACAGACGGTCGTAACTTGTTTGTCTCAATAATAAATTGCAATTCAGTCACTTCAGTCTCCCAGATCCATTATAAAACACGCACTGTATTCCAAAGCACACTGAGAAATTCACCTATAGCCCATCACGTGTACTGACAGAACAACACGGACAGGTGACGCTAAAGGTGAATGTGATAGGGACTGGATGCCAAATTGCTATACCGGAAATTCAGGCAAAGGTCTTGCGAAAAATGGGACCAAAATTTATTTGGGGATGACTTTCTAGGGAACCAGGGATGCTCGCTTTTGTCGGCGGTGTGCGCACACGTATCAGCGTGTATTTGCTTCACCCATCAGTTCACCCATTCTACGATTTACCCACTCGTACACAGCCCTCTGTTTGCTATTCAGGCCAGCTATGCGGTATCAGCTCAACCAGATGATTACCCAATATTGATCTATGTTGTGTTGCAGACGAATAAAGACATCAGTGATTTCATACTGTAGCGAAAAGGCGTCCAATAAAGCACAATCGTTATTGTCCAACACGCTAGTTCACATGCTACGAGCGCGCACGCGTTTATGAGTCAGCATTCCAGCCCACAATACCCCCAGGTTTCCGTTCACGCGTCGTGTGCACTTCTACCTGGTTTAGGTGTGTGATTGGCATCTTCTACCCGGGGGTTTCTGCCTGCTATTCCTCGTTCGTTGATCCGATTTCATTGAGCGATGGCTTGACCGGTCGCTCCTGCTGTCCTCTGTCTATCTACTGTAGGCTTTGAACGTACTCTACAGCCGTGTTGAGATATTCCTGAGAGTGTTGGAATAATCACGCCTTCAATTTGGTCATCCATCCTATTTCGGCTGCCACGTCTCGCCCGTTGGTCCGATCCGGTTGAGCGATGACTCATCCGGTCGCCCACGCCGTTCTCCATCCGCTCACCGTGGGTTTTTGAACGCACCTCTCACCTGTGTTGGGGTATTCCGCCGAGAGTTGGAATGCTCGCACTTCTTGCCTGACAGTCCCCCACAATATGCATAGCGGGCTAGCTTCAAGTGTAATTTTTGTTTGTATATCATCACAATATTGACGCAGTGAAAACCTTCAACTGCGAGCGTAATAATCTCTAGTCGATAATGTTAACAACAGTTAAGGTAACAGCAGAGGTTTTTTCAGGGTGGGTTTGATGAGTGATATAGAAAGAAGCAGTAGGCCACAGATAGCTTTCTACGTAGCTACATCTGTGCGAGTTCAGCGTAGTAGCAAGCACCGACACAACTGAAGCTTCCGAAATTTGACACAAAACTACTACAGTACAATGATGTCAGTAAACGGTATTTTGTAAAATTTATTTTCATAACCTGAAGCCACAGGTTGTTTATAACAAGTCAGGTTATTCTTAACATCCCAACATATGAACTACTGAAAAGTAAACTACGTAAAGTAACGGAGAACTTAGAAAAACCAAACTATTGGAGGACTGAAAACCGTACACCACCTAATGTTTGTCCGAACCAAGTAAGTCATTATTTCTATTGTGAATGTTGGAGCAGGGTTGGCGAAAATTAAACTGAACAGGAATACGCTTTGAGTATATGACGGCAGTGTTTAGTTACTCAGTTAGCTCAAAAAGTTATGTGATTGCAACACTTGTACAAGAAATTTTCGTATCATACGAAACAACTTACCGCTCCTGTTTACAAATGAGATTTAATTTGGCTGTAATGACGAAGACATTGTATTGAGTGGACTCCATGAGCAGCTCAGAAGTTTACTATTCTGTTGAAAACTCGTCTTTTAGGGTTGGTTGTTACAAACAGATTTTCCCTTATTTGTCAGTAAGTTAATTCGTTCTAAAAAATAACACGATTAGCCGAAGTAGTAGTGAGGTAAACGCTCCATTCTAACTACTGAAACGAATTAATTACTTGTTCATACGTATGCCCAATTTTGTCAAACGTTGGACTCAACCACGCAGAATTCGTTATTTGAACAAATATTTACCTTTATAAAACAAAACAAAACAAATTAACAAAGTCGACCGCAACGTTCGGTTATAGACCGAACGTATTACTTTCATACCCGCAAACTTTGATAATATGCAACTAAATGTTTCCAACAGACGATGCTTGGAAAACACGTTCATGTAACTGACGCTAATTTTACATTTGTAACGAAGGCATGAAAGTTAACGACTTTTTGTTGTTGTTAACATACTGGATTGCAAAACTCCCTACCAAGCCGATTATGCCTAGAGGTAGAGGTAACAAGGGTTGCGGGAGTTGCAGGGGGTTCCGGAGACGTAAGGCTTTTGCGGGCACAAGTCGAGGTGTGCCCTGGAAAGTGTTGCGAAGGATTGTCCCCTCTGATAATTTCAGGGGTATGGGTTGGAGTATGAGAGAGCTCTTTTGACGGAGATGCTCGATCTCAGGATCAGTGGCTTGCGCGGCAGCCATGGCCGCCAAATCGGTGCTACTGTCAGCAGATGCGCTGAGGTTATGGACACGTGGAAGTGCGTCCGCGACAGTGATTTCAGTACCTGACACACGTCGTATATCAATCGTAAACTAAGAGATATTGTCCAGGTTCCTAACTTCCCTTGGGGAATGCCTGTCAGAGCTGCGCGTGCCTGTTGTAAGATGCGGACTAGGGTGTGGTACACTCGAGCCACCTAGTAGTGGGTGAAAACGCTCCACTACTTGGTCAGCGATTTCCGCTGTCTCGGCGAGAGTTTGTGAACAAGCAACTGCAACTATTGCTTGCGTTGCTTCCGGCAGTTTGCAAAGCCAGAGTTATCTGATGAGGGATTCGTCCATGTGCGAGTTGCCAGTGAATTGCTGTATCTCTGCTAGCAATGTAGAAGGGCGTTTTTGTCTAGCTTCAAGTCGTGAAAAAGTTGTTGTACTCGGGTCTTTTCGGAGCGTTTCGGTCGATTAGTAACTGCCTATTTTAGGGTATCGTACTTATGCTGTGCTGGTTGGTTTACTATAACATCGCGAAGCTGTATGGTGACTTCATTAGGAAGTCTGGCTAACAACTGTCTGATCAGACAAAATTCCGTTGTTGAAAAATTCTGCTTCCAAGTAAACAAACCAAAGAGGATCCATTTCCAAAAACGGAGGGACCACTAGCACATTTGTACCGAATGAGGGGCTGTCAACGTCCTTAGATAACATTTCAGACATTGTGTAGGGATTACGCGGTTATGGGCTATCAAGAGCTACTAATTAAACCGAATTGAGAAAATACATAAACGAACGTATACACGAACAGAGAAGAACAACTGTTTACGCGAACGTCAAGAAAAACAACAAATATGCAAAGGAACGAACTCACAAGACGCAAAGGACGACTGCAGTGAAAAAGTTCGAAAATAACGGCCTCACCAATTGTTGAATCGGTCACGCAGAATAATACCCAGTCTGTGGTCACTGTCGAAAACCGATCGACAATGAAAAGCAAGGACTCAGAGCGTGGACCCTTGTGTATTAGTATCGATCCTGGAAAATAGAGTACAGAGAAAAGCACGTCAAGCTAGCGGGGCACGAAGCGAGTTGTCATTGTAGCCCCGGGACGGATATTACAAATGGAATAGCTTGACTAAAACAAAAGTAGGCAAAAAGCCAGTCATCAAAATTGTACAATTGATTGCGACTATCAAAAATATCATTTATTATAGTCGCTACACATTGTAATTTGTCAACTGAAGCTGTTGAGTATGGTTTGATCATTAATAATGTGATTGTATCGGTCGTGAGCATTGGAATACATTCTATATTAACCATGTAATTTTACAGAAGAATTTTTTTTATCTGTGATGAATAGAAGCCATAGCGGGATAAAATGTTTCCATGAAATTGAACCACACCAACATACTCACAAATGTTGTCATCGGGAGATCGGTAAAGAAACGTTATATTGAATCGCAAGGATTATGCTTAGAAAAAGAATGAAATCAAGTACTGTGAAATTGTGTATAATACGAAGGACGCATCAAACACTAAAATCGAAAGTCGTATTCTATCACGAGCACAGTAACCTTCATGATACAAAGAGAAACGAAGCAACGAGAAAATGGCGGGATAACGTGTGACAATCATACAAAAATAGGCTGAACACAAAATATCTTATTAATATTCTTGGACTATCTAAACATGTCCTGGTCGGAAACATGCCTTCCCTACCAGAGCAATCTCACTGACAAGACAGATTTTGGTGAATACTGTCCCATTTTCAGATTCATTTAATTGCTAGCGTTCTTGCAATTTCCATAATGCATTTTTTGTTTATCTGAATGACAATAAATACCATGATGACTCCTGCTCAATGTGTAGTTACATAAAAGTCGCTAACATTACAAAGTTCTTTCTTCAATGTGGCAACTTTACATTTGTATTCTTTCACTTTGCACCCAGCTGTTTTGGGACCTGTTTACCAATACGAATGCCTAATGATTGATCAATTTTCTCGGAGTGGCACATTCTGCTACACGCATCCCTTACCATGAATTAGTTTAGGAAATTTTTCCATTATTTCTTTTCATATGAAATCCACAGTTGTATTCTAGTTTCTGCACGGTAAACGTCACCGTACACCCTTAAGTGGCTTCTGAAGAACACTAAATTTATCAGTGAGAAACCTTATTTTGATTTACAATTGGGTCATTCACGCTAAGGTTATAGGTGTGATTCTCCAATCAAGCTTGAAAGCAGGTAGCATAACAGTACTACACTAAAAACGGTTCTTTCTGAACACGGCATTGATACCACTTTTGTAGAGCAACTGTCTTGAGGTAGGTCACGTTTGGCCTATATCTGTTGTATGCATAATTGTGCCGCACTCGTTGGATCCACTTAGTGATGGTATTACGGCGGGGACTATTGCTCTGTAATGCCAGGTGTTGTTGAGTCCAGCTCTGTGTATACGCTTGTGCATCAACGTGTAGTTACTTCATAAATTGGCTGTACTCCTCTGGCAAGTAATCCAGTATATTGTGTTTCAGAAACGGTTTCATCATCCTATTTTTGTCGACCGACGATTTGTGGACTTTTGTTACGATAACGCTAATGAAACTAAGCAGACCATATTACTCTCAATGAAAAACGCTTGGTCGCCAAATTTTTGATACTTCATTGGAAAAATCTACCAGCTGAAACGTAAATAACTTGTTTTTACCATAAGCTGTTTCATGTACTTTGGATTTCTGCATGCTTTATCTGATCAAATCTTGAATGATAATGGCCCGTTGGTTAAGGCAACTTTGCTCAGTATTCAAGATTAGCATGGGATGATTATTTCCAGACGGAATTATGCCGTTCTACCAAAGCACCTACAACCTTTAAAAGAACTCAACATCTTGACGTTCTCTCGGTTTACATCCGGAAAAGGCTCAGCAGTAATGCCAACTGAACACTCAGGGCATATATGTCATTATACGCAGAGTACTCATGAAAAGTCAAGAATGCAAACAAGCATATTTTGTTAATCACACTAAGCAGACACAGTTACAAGGAACTTATTGGACTTATTTATAAAACTGGAATATGGTTTTACACGAAGATAACAGACATGGAAAACGTATATGATTGTCTAAAAGGGTGATGATGGGTTTGTTTGTGTACTGGATTTACGTAAAGCACGTGACTGACGTTTAATAACATGGTAATCGGATTGATGATTAAATGAAAGATCAGTAAACACACATCTTTTGTAGTGCACTGTCCAAATATCTGAAACCTTTTGGAACGTTGATAATCACTGGAACTGCATTATCAACATGGATGTTGATTTGTGATTGACAAGTGCACCCTGGTATGAGCCAGCTTCGTTCTCTATATGATTACATCAAAGTGAATAACGTCGTATTCCATATTCCAATGTCTGAACTCGAATGGATTTCCTGTTTATGTATCTCTGGCGTCATATTGTACTTCCAGCATATCACCTGCAAGTTGGTTGTGTGAAGAAACGATACTCTTTGGAACCCATCTTGGCTGTCAGTTTCATGGATAACTGGAAAATTCTGAACCTAGAAAATGTCTCTAGAGCAGGTTTTATTCCACTAAGTTGATAAAGTATTGGTGGTGTTTGACAGTGGTGAACATGACGATATTCCGGGAGTGATAAAAACTACATGCAGGCTTTATGTCGGATTGTGAACAAGAGTTTAGTGGTTAATGTCTGTTTCCAAATGCCTTCAGTACACAAAGAATCACAGATTAGCGCAACGCTCCATTAATCTGAATTGCACATAAAATGGACAAAGTATGTGCTTTATATTCGGGTACTGTTAAATAGGACTCAGTAAAACGCCCTTCAGAACAGTGAGAAAGATTTGAATTCAGAATACCGTGCGAAGTGAATTGTGATCAAATATTCAGGTTTCTGTGGCCAGCAGCTACACCTAGTCAATAACCTTCCTTTTATTGTAAAAAAAGAAATCAATAACTAAATATTAGCTGTGGTGGCAAACCTGAAAGTGTTTTGATAATTGTATTTTTTTAAATGACAGCATTTTGTAAAAAGCTTTCGCTAAACGTACGTAGAATAATTCAGGCGCCGTATCAATTTGAGCTTGAGGTTCATCAGTAAAATTTAATCTTCTTTATTTCACTGTACTTCAACTCATTTTCTGTTTGTTCCACGACTGCGAGATGAAATATACTGGTGGGACGAATACGTGGCTTAAACTTCGCAGTACATCGGAATGCATTACTAAATAGGCAAACCAAATTGTGAAGCAGCTACACGCTAACACATCCAGCATCAGACACAGAATTCCGACATCGACGAGTGTTCATCGTCTAGTAAAAATAAGTTAACTTGATTTGTATTAATGACTCACCAAAAGGCAAAACGTGGCGGAGAATCTCTTCTTTGGTGTGTCGCTTCAGTTCACAAGTGACATAATAAGTAATAGGAAATGGTCGTCAATCAGACATTGCATAAACCTAATGAAGATTTAGTGTCGTTTTGAGGTTACAGAGGGTTACGGTAATATTTTGTTCGTACAAAAGACGGCATGCTATATCAACTCGAATACCAAAATACTGTCTTCTGCGTGCAATGATTAAAGTTTCGCAACCGGATTACGAAAGCCCTCGCCAAGGCTAGGAAACAACATTGCACACATCTAGTGTGAACACCTGGGACGAGATAAATGGGCATAAATGCAACGTCCACACTGACGCCCCGAGTCGACTTTGTCCATCTGAGTTGCGCAAAAGATCTTTCGTTGCTCTTTCAGCAAAAGCCGAGCCAAACTTCGTCCCTGTACTCCATCCGACAACCGACTGATGTAACTTGTTCTACAAATACAAACTACCGAAGCAGCACACAGCCCCAGTTTTAATGAGGCAAAATGGGGGCTTTTCTGGGGCAAAATGAGGCTTTGTATAGAAGTGGGTTTTTCTTGGTAAGTACAAGACAATGCAGTGTATCTATTTCTGTTGTTGATGTTAGCGCGTACATGTTATTATGTCCGACTTCTTCGTTTTGGTTTGATGCATTAATCGATCATAAATTAATATGCTCAGCTTGGTTTGACTTAGAACGCGGTAGGTTGTGGTGATCGGTTTTTGGTTATCGTTGTGTTTTTGCGCAATATTGATTATGTTCAACAGAAAATAAAAGTTCGCTGTTCGGTGTCAACTATTTACCGGAAGTGCAGGAGTTTCATGCAACGTAATTTCGTTTCTTTGCTCTTTGTATAATATTTTGTGTGTCATCCTTTTTATTGTTCTTCACAACTTCCCCTCTTCTCAAATTCACATATACACTTGATTTTCAATCAATGTGAATCGAATGAATCAATAATACGAAGTATTTCTCTAAGTTCGTGAGTACTGCCTTCTTCCTGCGTTTCTTGTCGCATATGTACTGATTTCTGGAGAGTTAAAGGCTAAGACCGCCATCCATCGATTTCAGCATATCTCCGAATTTATCTGTCGTCACAATTATCTCCGCTGTGAACCCAGAATCTCCTTGGATCAACACGACAGAGCGCATCCATTGGAAACCTTCGTTCATCGTAGCAAAACTCTAAACAAACCATATTACGACCCAGTAAACACGCCGACTCTGGCCCGGAGTCGGTCCGCCTCTGGCACGAGTTGGCAAGGAGTCCGATCCGAAAGGGCGTGCAACAAAATCCAGAGCCGGTCCGACTCTGGCCAGAGTCGGATCGGAGTGGG
>JTDE01000070.1:7537-122639 GCA_014338405.1 Paragonimus skrjabini miyazakii
TCAACCTACGGATATATACCACCACATCTTCAGTATTGACAGTCCTCACTAATTATAGTCGACCCTAAGAAACCTAGTATTTCTTGCTGGAAACCGAAGGCGGTTTATTAATAAAACAATTAAAAAGGTTGCGGTTAAAGCTGTATTCCGTCAAAAGTACATATAAAGGCCGCTGTATATATGGACACTCCAAAGTGTCTGTGTGTACGGTAGTCGTTTTCGGGCGAGGTAATGGTGGCAGCATATTTGGCTCATGAGTTTCTGCTAATCAACACATTATCACTGTTCAACTTTTCTTCAATGTCAGGTACTAGTTGATTCATACGGGTTGCGTGGATTGCGCATCAATCAACTGAACGGTTCCCAAACTGCCGAAATGATACCTGATACTTTCAGGAAGTTCAAGGTGAATGGTTGATCAAACGCCTAGAGTGCAATCGGTCATGCTGTGCTTTAAAACTGATACAACCAAAAGTTGGGGTGCCAAAATAATTGTTCATTCGGTTTGACAAAGGGAACTGTTAATCCAAGTTACCAAGTGTCCAGAGAGCTCGAAGCAAGCCATTGTAAATTGCTAACGCCCTAGTCATTCACCTGCCACGCCATGTGGTCGGTTGTGTCAAGACAGAACACGGTAGGAGTAAATATGTTGTTACAGCTCTGGTTATATTTGAAATCATCAGCTTGACTGGTTGTGCCTTCCGAACCTTAGAAATATTAGGTCGAGTCCCATTTGAGCCTTCGCACCATGTATGGCCAGCCTACTGCAGATGGAAAAAGTTTTCAACGCAAATCCGTTCACACAACGAAATCAGGATCGGCGTTGATGGCTGAAATATACTGTATCCGGATATGACGAAGCCTATGAGATGGCCTTAACAAGGCGGTTAGAAACCACGGCTTTCAGCAGTGCTGCGCCGAGAAATTTTTCTCATGCAATTCCAGTGCTAGCAATTCCTTAAAATCGCTCCTGGAGAGGTTAACTACTGTAAACGAATAAGTAGCTCCAACAAACGTTTATTGGGAATTATTTCAACGTATGTGTAAACTTGCCGGCATCGGTTGAGTCACCTTATTTCCCGTTAGATTCCTTATTGAAAAGGTGAGTACGTTTTGGGTTGAAACTTGTTTTTTTACTTCGTTTATGTAGATAGACACAGCCTTTCCCAGACACACCTTGACCGGCTTCGTTCTTGTTTGGATTCATCAGATACAAGAGACGCAATGGGTAATCAGACGTTTTTTCAGTTCTGAATGCTTACCGACCTTTTACTTTATCATCTGGAACGCCGGGGTCATAGCGTGACTAACTGCTAGATGGGGAGGTTTCACTCGATGACTTCACATTTATATCGGCTTGTAAGCCAATTTCGCTGTTGGCTATTGGTAACGTGTTTGACATGAAAGCGAACAACAGCCAATTCAGAAACATACCTCCTGCCTTTATTTTGGTTATCTGTCTGTCTCGGTTATTTTCACTCTATCTGTTCTGTGGCAAAGACTGTCATCCGTCAGTGAAACTGTCGAAGATATAGTTTATGCCTTTAGACCAAGTGCTGATTAACTAGAGGACAGTTTGGATGCCTCTGTTTCCACTTTACTTTCATCGTGTGTGTATGATTTTATACCGTGAGCAGTTAGTTTAGGACACATTACTAGAACCAAGATTCGTGATAATATAATGGCACTGGAAATATTCAGTCATTTATCCGGATAAGTTCATGCCGCCATCAACCAACAAGTCTAGTGATTTATTAATGGTTTTCTAACTCTTCTGTCTTGAATGACGTGGGTAGTTGATGGTGTGGTTATAAAAGTTTAGTTGTTTAGATTTCAAACATATGTAGAGGCATCCGATGAATTCACATTAAGATTAGCTTGAATTTTTATCATAAATAAACCCTTAGCTTCTGTCATATTAGGCGGGCTCACTACTCAAGGTGACACTGAATCCGGGGAGCTACTGACACCATCAATAAGGATGTTGGGTTGTATTTAGTTACAAGATATACAGGTAAGAGTTTCTTTAGTTGCCAAAGTTTGGCGAAGTTTCCCATGGACTAACAACTCACTCTGGACTATAACGATGCGTTCTATCGAGTGGACTTATGGATATGCCAATTAACAATGTTAACCATCACGTTGATGTCATATTTACAATTTCCGCAGCCACTTCAGAAAACAATCCGAAGTCAGCTGGCTGTTCTTTAACAGAGCAGGTTTAGAGTTCGAAAGGGACTTCGATTAAACTGAATTCGTATGGTACCGGTTCCAAACCCTTTTGCTACATTTGGAAAACCTGGTGGCCAAGGCACGCAGCTAAAAAATATAAAAACCTCTGGTAAGCTGGTTAGAACATGTCACATTCGCCTCCCTTGTTGAGCTACTGGTGTCAACTTAAATCTCTGTTTTGGATAGTAAAACAGGTGACAGCAAATCAGGCTGGACGACTTGAATGTCTTAGCCTTCCGAATGCGCTGTGTATGCACTAAAGGTTATAATTATGGGCACAAATGTAATTATCATTTTTCGGTTAACCGAGGTTACTTATCAGTAATCAGGCTGCTCTTGGAACTCCTTCATCAACTTACCTTAGTAAATGCTAAAGTTTACTAGCAGGGTATCAGTTACCGCACATAAAGCGGTTGGTCGTATGATGCATACGACTAGCAAATCTGACGTAAATTTCAGATTGTGTATACAGCTGTGAGGTCAACTTCTGGATTGAATTCAACATGGTGATAATGAGCATTGACTTTATAAATACTGTTACGTTGGAATCCTTTTAACTAGGTTTTTAGTATGATAATTCAAGAGTCAAAACGTTCGTGACCAGTATGTATCACCAAAATAATTTGAAGGGTATTATCTGCCTACCAAATTTAGCAAAGCAAATGTTGCAAACAGACAAGTGTGTTGTAAATTGCGCAAAAACTGAATAAGCCCTCCCGAGCAGAGTAAAGCCATGACAACTGTCTATGGCTGGACTCTGTTGGTAGATCGATATCGCTCGAATCGCTACCCGAATGACCAGTATTCTGCTAGGGTTCGTGTAAAATAATGGGTTGATTGCGTAGATATTTAGAATTGGCCGCACGTTTCTGTGTGCGCCGCCAAAGTGGCTGGCGCGACAACGTGTGATCAGTCTGTAAGCTCATGCAGCAAACGCGGCGGTCGATTGACTGTGAATTTAAGGGCATTAGAAAACACACCCTTGATTGCGATTATTTCAACGTGATCCGATTACACTCTCAAAAAATCAGATGTTTGTTTTCTTCATTACTTACTTGAAATCACGTGTTTTTCTACTTCTTATGGTATCGACAGCCGGACCTGCATACTGAAATGATTGATACTTTGAAGTACAAGAGAAAGAATTCGCTTTGAGTAGCACTTAATGTTGACTGCCAAGACAAAGCAAAAAGTTGAAGTAGTTCAGATCGGTGTAGATTTTCACGAAGTAAAATTTTGTCTACAGCTGTTACAACAGCAATAATTGAGTTTTTTAATTTTCATTTCTCTACACCTAGGGTTGGCAATGTTACGGTAGTGAACAGAAAGTTACACTGTCATCCTACTTGTCAATTGCCGCTTGTAGAACCGAGTGAGTTTCCTCATCATTTTACTGAATACCTACTGACAGTTGATCATGCGTCTGAAAATACCAGGTGGTTCATTTTGATATCTTCAATTTCCAGAAAACAAAGTTACAGTGAATGCTGACCGCCCAGCATTTACTTCCTCACTGTATTTGGATGAAAGAACTGAAAAAACGGTAAGTCGGCTAAAGCCTGATTGAAAAATTCTATACAATTAACAGATTACTAAGTAGTAAAATGTTAAAAAATTCTGTATTACATCGGTCAAGATTTACATTTAGCTGTGGAACTTTTACCAAACTAAGCAAATTTCTATAATTAGAATTTTAAGCACGTTAATTGCGTGAAAAGAAAAGCATACTGTCGCATTGTTCAATACGAATGGGATGTCGGTTAGTTCAGACAAACAAGACGTCGTAGTAAATTATTTCTCATTTAGTTAATTTTTAACACTAGAATATGAATTCAAATGGTGTTATTTTGTTATGGGACTTATGGTGAAACAACATCACGTGTGCTCTCGTCAGTTACATACACAAGCCGAGAACCAAATGGATAAAGCAGTGAGTGTATGCGAGGAAAGTGGTAAAGTTTGCTTGAGTAGCGTTCCTAGGTATATTTTGTGGGCATGTTTACTATGTCCGAACGTGTGAATAATTTTCAACTCCATGAGGAAACGATATAGGCGATAACATAGTGGTGGGGTGTTGTGGACTTGGAATAAGCAGAGGAGAGAGTGAGTTAGACGGCATGCGTACACTACTTGACTAGCAGGTAATTTGAGTAGTCTCCAGTCAACCAATCCACGCCGGATTTATTCGAGCAAACTAGAGGCCAAGGTAATTGGAGCATAGTAGAAAAGTGTGAATACCACCAGGATTTCGACTGTGAGGAGAGGAAGGATTAAAAAGGATTAAAAATATATATATTGACTGATTGGTTTCTGTACAACGGATTGCGAAGACAGTATCAAGTTTACTATCTTCTGGTTCTGGACTTACAAAGGTAACTTCTTAAGGTGCTTAATATCAACTTGCACCACCCTATTTTACTGCTCAGCCTGTTTTTCTTACACTGAAAAAAACTCGTACATTTATGGAAGCCACATGCAAACATATAATCCAGCTGATAGTGCTAACTAGACAAACTGCACTATTTTGCTTGTGCGCACTAATCCTTTTACCCACTCGCGTATCGTACTGTGTGTGTACCTGATGAGAGCGCGCAAGATGTTGATTGAGCATTAGTCACAACAATGTTGACCTTATTCGAAAATATCAGTGTGGGAACTGGCTTGTAGGGCACTACCCACAACTTGTTTAGAAGGAGTAATCCATTTCTTCTGAATTGGATAGTCCTATGGGTTGGTCATTTGGTTATGTAGAGTATGTCAGCGTATATCAACCTGCCGGGTGAAGGGACACAAAGAGAACTGAAGTATCTGACCGGCAGGCCATATACGTACGTCTGACCGTACATAGAGCAAACATTCCATTAAGTCATTCTCAATAACTGCCTTAGCTAATTCTGGAGTTACCGAAATGAACATCATCATCTACGACCATCGTCCAGAACAATGTTCAAATAAACCAGCTTCCCGGAACCTGATAATAGGATTAGCTGAGTGCATCAGGGTGATGTATGGGTTAATCTGTTTCCAATATTAATCAGGTTTGCCTGGTACTTCAAATTACTGCAACCAATTTGGTGAAAATGCGGTGCGGAAATCGGGACCATCCGTCTCACATAGTACGCTATCACAGACGGACATGTATTCCGTTTGCATACTGTGATTCGTCTAACTTCAAATTTGTTTACAAACTGCTGCTGTCAACCTTACTAAGAAGAATGATGTAGTGTTGAATGCAACTAGCGTTTGTAACATGCATCAAGTAGTTCAAACTATTCACAGTGTCACTAGGTCCTTAGTTGGAAGGGGTACGGGGACTTGATAGTGACGGACCTAAACATTATGACGGTTACTACCATGCCTAGCCACGATTGACCTGCAGACCAGTCATGTCGCACGTTAACGTAGCAATAGCTACCACCTGCAGAATCTTTGAATTTAATCCATCTGGATTGCGCAAGTCACAACCAGCTGAAGGAATATAGGCAATTTTAAACCTGCAGACCCATGAACTAGTCTTGTAGTCTAGAAGCTTCCAACAGGGAGAATTCGGCTTATAACAAGTTTCCATCAACGAAAGTATTATTAATTATGGAGTTTCCTAAAATCTTGCTAGGTAACGGGAACAACTTCAGCGAACAGTCAAAAGATTACTCCTTGAAAGTTATCCATCGAAGTATGCTTCTGTATTAGGAATTGAAAACGATGCATACGTCACAATACGTACACATATTCTATGTGATATCACTTGTTGGAATTCAGAGACATATGAACCTTAATTCCGTTACTTTTTATGCTGGTTCCCTTAGGCACTCCCCGTATTACGCTCCTGTTATCTGATAATCATTTCAGGTCATCGATTTTAATTTACTAAAACATTCTTTAGATGGACCAAAAAATTGGCTGTAAATTAGCGAATACGTTATTTAGTATTGTGTAGTCAGGTATAGTTGCGATTTCGACTTATGAACTGCAACTTTTGGCGTTATTTGGGAAGAGGTCACTTACACAGTTTAGGTGGCACGGGACTTCTATCTTGTCTGGCTCAGAATAACACGGTAGTCTACTTGAAAGTTGTTTGATGTAATTGTGCTGAATTAGGCAAACCTAATTTAGCGCGGGACCTAGTTATTGTGCGGATGACCACCTTAGTTAGTTATCTGATCTCGTGACCGATCGTGGATGGGATGTCGATAGTAAAATCCACGTTTGATTGCTGTTCAAAATGGTTCGCCACTCGCTTAGACATTTACTGTGGTTTGTTAGTTTTAAAAAACGGAGGTATACTGATATTCTTTACTCGTCAACGCGATTCAATTTCATTTTGCTCATCAAGTGGTGCGAATGAACATGAACACAGGGTCAGAGCACTTCTTTGAAATCAAGGGTATCTCTTAAAGAAAAGATCTGACGATAATCCTGAATAAAAGCGATCGTAGACTTCAAATGATAAGGACATATTCTTTTGACAATTAACTGTGTGTAGTGCACGCCAGTTTCCTGATAAACTTTCTTATCCGAATTTGAGTTGAATTGTCACCAATAAAATCCGTTAATTCATTACATTTTACGCAATGAATATGCACAGAAACATGCGATTTACTCACCAGAATTCTGTCGATTCATTAAGATTAACCTCTGTTGTGCTAGGTGCCTGTGGTGAAACATCGCGTCAGCCTATCCGGGAGTCCACGTTGGTCAAAGGCGGAACTGAATTTCCTACCGAGAGAGATTGAAACACGAGAGCGGCTGGAAAGATCGAAGGTAAATCTCAAGAAAACAAGGTCTAGTTTGGTTTTTATAAAGAGGTGTATACACTGCAGCGGTATGGTGAGCTTATGTCTTTTCACGCACGTACGAGCATATCAGCACTGTTCTCAATGAAACAGCGAGTGCAAGACAATTCGCTGAACCAACACACACCTTTGGCGACCTGAGCTTCTAAGAGCAACGTTTGTGGTCGAAATGACTCCAAGATGGGTTCGGTGTACTGGTTCACACACACACAGGATGAGATAACAAAAACAGTTGTGAAGTGAGACACAAGGGTTACCTTGATTTCACTATAAACCTGTAGGTCTACCCAGCTGAACAGGCCTTTCACTCCTCAAGCTCTTTTTCGTCTTTAATTTTTGAACTCACACGAATTGCTGCGAATTTAGCTAGACCGCAGTTGTTGAACTGACTCAATGTAACGCCAAGGGGGTGTCATTATTTAAGAACATACCCATCACTTTGTGTGCCTTTCATCTTGTGTTCAGTCCGGTTACCCAGCACTTCTTTCACTGGGACGCGTTTGATCTTGCTTGCGTACCAGTATCAGGGTAACGGAAGTGTAACGTGCTTATTTTTGTAATGAATGCACATGCTTTTGGTGATAGTCGTTTCACATATTTAATTAGGAGCAGATTGAGCTTTGAATACGGATCGGTCGTCTTGTAAGTTGTTTCAAAAGTGTCAGCCACGTCGAATTTTTTGTTTGACAGCCCTACTTACCTTAAGGTGGACGACTAAAACAGTTAATTGATACAATCGGCGGTGGAAGCAATGGGACTCATCGATCGCCCATTTACTCTGACACTCTGTTTAACTCGTCATCCTACTAGTCATTCTAACTCGTAGATAGTGTTCGGATCTACTAATGTCAGAGACTGCAATTACGGTGTTGATGGTAGATGATGTGTGATTTAGCTAAAAAAGACATTATTCAGCCATCGGTGTTAAGATGTAGTCTAAGTTATTGTAACTTACCTCATGCGATATGACATTGTACACTGTATGCTCTTAAAATATTGAATAACGAGCCCCTTAAGCTGTAAGGAACGACAATGACAGATCTGCTAACATAGTGACATCTTTGTCGTTTACCTAGTTTGTAACACGGCCCAGTTAATGATAGTAGGGTTAAAACTATCGTGGGATCTTGTACAGCATTAACCCGAATTGTGGTCAAAGTGGCAGGTATCGGTACCCAATCCTGTACTTTGAAGAGCAATGCGTAATGAATACGTTCGTCTTTGGTGATTTGGCCTCAGCTTCAGCATATCACATTCATACCACATTCCGTCACGATAATCTCTAATGAGATAAACTTAGAAAAGTGAGGTCCGACAGCCCGAACTACCAACTTAGCACCTGTCCTCAGCTTATTTTGTGGGGTGACCTGGAGCAAATCAATCTCAATGCTAACAGAATTAGGCCGTTCAAGCTCAATACGCTGAACTCAGTAGTGGTCACTATGCAAAATCCAATTACTCTAGACTGAGTGACGCTGACGAAGTAATTCTGTTTTCATTGCTGAACTGGGTAAAATAAGGCGGTGCAACACCATGTAACGGCTACTTGGAACGATTACTCTATTGGTTAAACATTATAAGTGAAGATTGCAGAATGGTCCAAATAGGCTTCTTACAGTGAAACCAGTATGACTGACTCTACATGATCGAGTAAATGAGCATATACAGACATGGAATGCAAAGGAGGACGATATATAACTGGGGCGCAACCTCAAAACTGGAGTGTAGTTGAAACAAAGAGAGTAGAGAAAAGTGTTTCAATTTTCATGCGTTTTCTAGAGATTGTTTTAAATACCGCATACTTTGGAAAGGATAAAGCGATGTGTGTGGCTGTTTCTCTTAATTGCAACTCACTCTTCTCATTTTAGGAAGTCATTGCACTGTCTAAAGACCTCTCGGGACAGCTGTCTGATATGAATGACGTACTGTAAGCGTACTGTAAACGTACTGACGTACTGTAATCAAGAGATTTTCTGCAAACATTTCTACCATTCTCTCATTTAAGCCATAACTGGATATTGTCACCTAAGTAAGTAGAACAAATTAATGAAATGAACGTCATCCATTTTGGATTCCCTCCTTAGGACTTCAGAATAACGGAGTATGAATGTACCTTCCAGGTCTAGATGATTGTTCTTTTACGCCTACTTGGTAAGCTGCCCGACTTAGTGAGCTAGACAGATACTGGTCAAACCATTTGTTGGACTCACGTATAAGTGCACACTCAAGCTTAACTGTTCACTTCTGGACGCTCATTGGCCTTATTGAGTAGGACAGCCGACCAAATTTATCACACCTGGCTAATGAAGTGATGTCCGCCAACCCACCTGCTACTTATCATGAGCCTAGGTTGTGTATTTTGACAAGTAAGACATATAAACCGTTTTTGTGTAACTCTGTTGTAAAAGCTGCTGTAACTTGCTTACTATCTCCAGAGGTTGTTAGTTTTGTGATGGCTATACAAATATTCAGGTCGCTAATTCTCTTGTCTAACTACATGAGGCAGAGATCTAACAATTGTGAAGGACATTACCAAGTCAATCAGTTAGTGTGGAACATGTGATACGGTTCGCAGGAATAGTGACTATCTGGCTCCAAGTCGCATGCCTTTCTTCTGATTATGTCACAAGTAAAACCACTTTTACTGACACCTTTGAAAAATGATTGACATTGACAGGTGTACCTGCTACATTCCAAGAAATAGTTTTGAAATTAATTTGAACATAGCCTATTCATTCAGAGAATACGTTCAATCAAGTGACTGACGATCTTAACACCCCCAAAAATGTTCGGTAGAAACGGTATCGATTCAGTGAAGGTAAATAATCAATTTTCAGCTGATAAAAAAACCAATACGTTTGAAAGATTATGTGAATGGTGTTGAAACCTGAATATTTTTGGAAAGTATAGTATAGCATTTTGATATCCATAATAACTAAGTCACCAACTCGACAAATGTACCACAGTGTACACCTAATTCTAGTATCACAGCAACTGTGGTGGAGTTTTTTAGGATAATTTTTTAAATTGTCTTTTGAACGCCTAAGATTGTAAGAAATGTTTGTTTTATGACTAAGCAACAATCGCTTGGACGTGGAAAAGCCAGCAGTGTAATGTACAAGTTAGTTGCGTGGGGAGGTTGTCTAGCTTGAATGTCTAACCTTGATCAGTATTTCATCGCACGCTATTTAGTCCAATATAATGTTTAATAAAATCTTTTTCACAAATTTCCCAACACGCTTGCTTAATTTCGACTCGTTTAAATGGTTACTAAGCCTTCTATTATTTCCAGTAGAACTTTTTGAATTTCATCACTGTATTTGGCACACTCGTTGAGTGCTTCATCCTCCAATTCACTCTTGCTCGAAATCCAACATCATCAACTGTTAAACAACTCGTGACAACAGGTCACTAATTTGACTCAGTAAACTTATCCAAGACACTGTTGCACAAACGAAACCCAAAGCTGCTGACTTTCTCCTAAATGATGCTAATCCAAACTTACTAGCCAACCTATCAAGTTACGATGGTCAGGATTGCATTATACTTGATGTGCTTGTAGATGCTTCTAGCCCCTGTTTGTCCTTATTTGTACGATGTATTTAACTGGCGTGTTTTACGTTTACGACTAATGAAGGTGAACGCAATGTTGGCATACGGCAAAATGTTTCTTCCTTCTGCTCTGAGGAAATAGTTGAAGGGTTCTCAGTGTTTCAAAATTCTTCAAGTAATGTGTCTGCTTGTCTCCTGCTTTCACTAATGTCCGAATACTCAGACTGTACCAAACAAAATCTTTATAGTTAAACAGGAGACAAAATTTCCCAAAACAAGCTCGATGGTTTCTGTTAATTTAACCTGAATACATCCCGGTAGTGTAGTCATCGAGTGGAGTTAACATGACAGTTGCTGCATTTCTTCTTGAAGCGACCTGACAACCTGAGCATTACTCACAGGCGAATGAGGTTGATCTTTTGCATACGACATTTCAGCCATTGTGAAGATGAGGCCAATAACACAGTGGTCAGCGTGATGGTCAGAAGAAAAAATGACTGGAGTTCTAGTCCCAATCATAGCAACAATACATAATACTGACAAGTTTTAACAACAGCAAAAGCAGAGCATACTAGTTCTTTCCAGTTGACTGAATAAAAAGTCATTGAGAATGCAGTAGCTGCGATTGTTTGTAAGTGATGTTCAAGTTAGACAAGCCAAAATCCTCTATCACTCACCAGTGATCAAAATGTTGCTAAACTGGTTGAGGATTTCTGTAATCTTAGGTTGGGTGAATGCCCTAGCTGTGAAGCTATCGGCTGCAGTTAACAAGAAACTTTTTGTCTTTGTTCCGAAAGCAATCAGGCAGTCTGCGCACTTTCGACGGGCAAGTAGAGATTTTGCGGTCGTGTATGACAAGTTGGTTGTGCTCAATGATGTTGCTGACACAGTATTTGACACAGCTGCTCCAATAATGCATGGCCAGAGTTTTAGTACCGACCATCGCAAGGATAATCCTTGTTGACGAGCTCTAACGAGAGTAAAACTCGAATTCAGTGCTATTCATTCAACAGGCTAAATGGAAATATGTGGAAGTGAGAAATCTCAGTCCAATTGCTAGTGATGTTCTGGTTATACCAAAATGAATGATTAATTTCTTGTAATTTTTGCAGTATCTGGGCCTAAATTGACTTTGGTAAATGATGTTCCACATTATATGGTGATCGGTAGGTTGTTTGAACGATCAACAACACATCAGCGTGGGAAAATAACTTTTTCAAATGCGACGTTTCGGGTGCCATGGCTAACATTTGAAGAGGTAAACTTTCAACGAAATAATTAAAGCGAACAAGACATGTCACCCGTTGCACAAAACGATATGTACGCGCTTGAATGCCATTGGGAGAGTGACAGTCTGTTATGGTTGAGAAAGGATGAAAACCCATGTGCGGTATGGTTTCGAACATTGTCTACGGTACTGGATTGTGCCGTTATTAAATATCTATTCTTTTCCGAATTTTCTCGGAAATATGTAGTCTGTTTTTCTTATAACCGTGGGTTTCTGACTCGTTCCTTTTGGGATCTTCCACAAAGCCTAGGAAAAAACTTGAACAGAAAGTCACCATTGCATTATTTTTTCCGAAAATCTGAAGACGAAAAATGTGTCGATGCCGGTAGATTTTACCAGGAAGACAGGATTTGAAGAACCGCTGTATCAAATGCATTACTGTTCTAACAACTTGCCTAAGTCAAGTTGAATGGGGGTGCTTGAGATCACTGCAAACTCTGGCCTGAACACTTCAACACATGTCACTGTCCGATTGACATTAGTAATCTCGGATACTGGAACCACTTGGCCAACATGCAATCAATTCAGTGTTGTTCAGTTTATCTAAACCAAAATCGTCTGCTACTCAACAATAATTGTACTCATGCTGTGATGTTTATTCTGGTGTGTAGCGAGACCCATCCAGAAGAAAAGAAGATTGGCTCCATCACTGTGGTTGAAACAGGCAGGATGTTTCGCGTGCGAAGGATTCTGTATGCATATGTTTGGTGATGGACCTGAAACTGTTATAAGAACCGGATGTTGTACTGGTCGATTTTGTTTTTTAACCAACATGTGCTATGCAGTAGGAGATGCTTGCTTTGATTTTCTCAGATATGATGAGTCTTCTGAAGAAATGCGTCCATATAGCCGTTAGATCTGTTTTTATTTTGGGTTGAATTTCGGTCGTGTATTTTGTCAGTGCAACCGTCCGTTGTGATTTAAAAGAATGTTGATAACTACCGCAAGACGGGCAAACCCATTTTATCACGGCGTATTTGACGTTGCGTTGCATCTATGACCATGCACTATTCCACGGTATGGTGTAATTCAAGATGGACAAAGAAGGCGGTCAAAGAAGGTTGAATTTGTTTAGTGTTATTACACAAACGGATTGTTTGAGAGTTCAGATCAAACTTACTGCAATGCAGTCATAGAAAGCCTAATCCATGATAGGCGGCTACTTTCTGCAAACTGATGTCAAGTCATCAAGCTGGCTATCTGTACAGGGACCACCTTTTTTGAACCCGTGTATAAGGCCATTACTCGAGACAGAGGAAAGAAATGTTCGGGCCTTAAATGTAAGGCAGTGTTTGCAAATCCAGAAGAACCGTCAGTATGAATCATCACTACCGTTTTTCATATAGATTGAACATCACCCACAATTGATCGCAGCTGTCTCATTCCCATATACTTTTCAGTCGGCCTTTTTCGAAAAGAAGCACTAGACCATTACTCACAAGCGAAAGTGGATGAGCGTTCTCATAGGATAATTCGGTCGCACCTAACGTGAGGTCAATGGCGCAAAGGTAAACACGGTTGGCTCATGAACAGCATGTCCGTGGCTCAAGTCCCGGCAGTAGCGATGATATGCATTACTGACGAGCTCTAATGAGAGCGAAACTCAAGTCTAGTGCTTCTTTTCGAAAGGGGCCGACTGAGAAGTCCATGGGAATGCGACAGCAGCGGTCAATTGTGGGTGATGTTCAATCTATATGAAAATCAAAATTTCCTACTACTCATCACTATCGTTTTTGTTAGGCTTCAGTTTAGTGATGTGATTTTCGGCAACTTTGTGAGTGGTATGGGTGGTATGGCCCACAATGAAATTCGCGCATATATCAGTTTTAAGTATTTCTGTAAACCGTAAAACTGTCCAGGACTGTTTGTATTGGAACTTTGAAGAGTGCAGATGCTCGTTCTGTCGCAGTTTGGTTCATCTTCAGATCAAACTCTGTTTCAGCTTTTCAATCCTTCTGTGATGCTCAGATCACATGTTCTCGAAACTTTCTTTCTCGGTTTGTCGGTTTCCTAACAACGATGGAAGTTCAGTTGTTGTCCAGTGTTTTGTGAGTACAGCAGTCTTATTTCATCTAACTCAATGCCAAAGTCTCATTATTTCATAGATTCGGTAGGTCATACCCCAGTTTTTGATAGTTGTTCATTCATACCTGGGCTTCTCAGTTTATTCTGCATGCAGATTTATCAATGAGGGCCGCACTGTAGAAATTACCTCTTGTGGTAGCCGTGTTTTTCTGCTGACGTCAAATTTAATCTTTGTAACGAAGATACAGCTCGTTAGGTAGGATTCAGTCAGAACTATTGTAAATCAAATCGTTAGGATCGATAGATTCAATACTCGAAGCTGCTGATGAACGAGGTCCGCTAGCAACTTCTTGAATCATCTGTTTGGCAAACCTACACATTCATGGATATTCCAAAGTATAGTTAGTGACAAGCGATATGTGTTCAGCGATCACTTTGGGTAGAGTTAAAACGTTCGATCATTGTAGAACGCTGTGATAATCATCCGGTTTATTGTACAAGCTGCAGTTGATTTCAGCGTTACTATATCTTGAGAAGTTGCGAGGCTCACTAAAAGCTTCTCTTAGTCCGTTCGCGTTATACGGAGACCTGGTCAGCAATAAGGTGGGAAGTATATTGTTATGCGTGTCAGCTTTGCTGCTCACAGGCAAACACTTTTTCAGCTGACGTGTTTTTTCGCCCCCCACGTTTTCTCCACAGAGTTTGGTAAACGACTCTACCGTTTTGTCAACAGCTGTTTCTTGATTAATCAACTGTTTCATGTCTTGCAAACTCGTCGAGTGTTTGAATCGGTCTCTGCTCGAATGTCTGTACCAATGGCGTTAACGTTTTCTTGCTCATAAAATATTGAGCATCCTTCGCAATCGGTCGCAGATGTCGTGTCCTCATAGACAGTTGAGCCAGTCTCTTCTCTGTTTACCTTATCTTATTAGTGATAGGCGTGAAATTAACTGTATAACTGATACCGTTTAGTTTTTCACACATTTATCGTACGCTCAGTTTATGTTCTTTCATATTAGTCTTAAGTATATGACGTGAGCACATTCATAAGAAAACTGGCATCTGTATGCATACATCCATGCAGTTTACCGTTGAAATGAATATGACGCTACTTGTCCATCTGCCTTTTCCCTTGATACATATATTCATCAGTATTAGTCGGTGTGAGATTCTACTTTCCCCAGTGTTTGCTCATATGAAAGAAAGATTGTTTACTTTTTAACTTCTCGTGAAATAAACCTGAAGGCTTGTTAGCCAAATGTAGCCACTGTGTTCCCCGTTCAAAGCTGGTTTTGGGTGGTAGTGCTTACTTTCTGTCCATTTGACTACTGTAGTAATAGAGCACAAATCACTTGGTGAAATACGAAGTAACATCTTCGTTTTCATGATACAGATTTACACAGAGTTATGATACAATTATATGGTGGCGATTAACCAGGGAGAATCATCGGATCAGCGTTTCAAGTGAACAGACGGAACAAAAGCGTGGGGTTTACTAATCGAACGTGGGAAAGCCACCGACTATAGGTGTTGATCACTCCCGAAACATTGGTTCAAGATGCAGAGGAACCAGGTTCAAGTCCAATATAAAACAATTAAGCAAACTTCAGGTTGTGTTTCCGGTAACTGCTGAAAATCTATCATGATGGAACTTAGCTTAAAGATAACTCTTTCGTATCTGTCATGATTTGTTGCACATGATTTCAGTAGGTATGATAAGCTACACTTTTACTGCCAGTGACCAATACCGTAGGGTAGCGGCAGCATCTTGAGCCAGTCGTGTACATGTCATTTTATAACTTTTCGTGTCCTGCATCGCCCAACGTTACGTATCTTTCCTGTATGAAGACCTCAAACTTCATTCGATACAAAGTGGCATCAACCACCCGCTAGGAAGCTGCTTTACGTCACACTGTACTGTTATAACGTGTTTTAATTTTCGAATACTCCTCTGGATATAGTCCCTCCCGGTCAGAAGCTCAGATGAAGACTGGTGCTACGCATGTCGGAACAAAATAGATCAAGAAGAAAGACTGGAAACCAATCTCGGTCCATACCACATCTCCTGTTTTCGATGCAAACTTTGTAACCGTTTACTTGAGTAAGTCGTTTCTGCTTGCTTCTTATCAGACCTGGTCATATGGTCACAAAAACGCGACGTGCTGTT
Source organism: Paragonimus skrjabini miyazakii (assembly GCA_014338405.1). Taxonomy (NCBI): domain Eukaryota; kingdom Metazoa; phylum Platyhelminthes; class Trematoda; order Plagiorchiida; family Troglotrematidae; genus Paragonimus; species Paragonimus skrjabini miyazakii. The sequence goes on from JTDE01000070.1 coordinate 23,595, forward strand.
TTTATTTGACACAGTAGTGACCACTAGATGACAACAAGTTAGGTAAACACCTATGATGACTCAAAAGCTAATTTTGCAGGATATACAAGACAGCCGTTAATCTCAGATTCACCTGTTTGGTTTAATCTTCTTGTTCTACAGATATTGCACACAAATAAAAACTAGTGCTGTGATTATCCTGGTGTTCTTGCGATGTAACCAGGTCCAACAAACAGTTTACCAACTAAATGATCTTTCACCAGTTAGGAACACATACTGTTTTTAAATAATATTTAATGTGCATAATATAAATAACATAATAAAACGCTCACTGCTCAACAAACACCGAATGGCTGATTTTGGCTCTCAGTGAACTCGTCGGGTAGAGGTTGGTGAATCGATAATTGAACCGATGTCCTTGTTATAAACGGTTGAAAACTGCGTCAACCAGGCCGCCCATTTGTATGATTAACCTTTGAAACGGTGCAGAGAACTAATTCCCATGATATGATAACATGCAGTGGTTAGATGGTCCACCTTATGGTTAGTGTGCGCTGCTAGCCGCAGCTTTCGTTCTTCGATAGAGGTCTAGTTAACTCCGTCACTAATCGTATTGATGTAACAGCAATTTATTCAAGTACTTGGAAAACATTTGCACCGAAAATAATAACTTCAGAAGTGCCGGGAACGCAAATTTTTGAAAATAAGTCATATCTTGCGAAACTACATTGAGCAGTAGTATTAATCTGCTGCGTCAACCGAACAGAATTGTTAACTCAATAAGCACCAAACCACCATTCATTGGGAAGACGGAATTCTACTGTGGGAAAATAAAAGGACACCAAATAATTACACTTCCTGCCAAGCCAGTACAGGAACGTCCAATGCAGGGCAATAAGTTGTCTATCAACGAATTCGTTCCTCTGTTTCATAGAACGGACAAACAACATCAAAAGAAACGAACACGTATTTGTCTTGATAACAAGTGCAAAGTGCCCGCTGATGCAAAAACAGATATCACTCTTTCATATATCATAGGCAGGCATGCAATTGTTTCAGGCGCTGCCAAAAGTCTTCACTCGATGGACACACAGGCCATATTTATCAGTGTTATTTCGAACTATAAAAGACTATTGGAAAAATGTTTGTATCATTTTCAGGAAGTTGAAATGAGTGACGATCAAGCACATTTTTTCGACGCCCTAGGCAAAGTAGACTTATGAATAGTATTAGGAAGCCCATGTAAAAAGTCAGTGATCCAATTCCAAAAAATAAAATGAGACAGCTAACGTAACAATTGCCAACAGAGTGTCAAACCATCAACGCCATGAACAATTCGATGAAAGATTTATGTTATACAGAAGCAGACTTCGAAGTGGTCAATGTGACAACGTCTACTGTGTCCACAGCTGACAACAGAGTGATGAAACCGTCGAGATTGAATCTAACAAGTAACAGGAATTTGCCAATTACTAAATGAAAATGTAACGCTGGAATGGTTTACAAGAATCGTCCATATAAATTCCTACTTCAAGTCAGGTTCTCCGAAAACAGTATATCTATTATTGCGTTTATTTTGCAAGAACAATAACTTCATTCTGGTTGACTGCATTAAGACAACGTTTGAGCAGCTAAAGAAGCTGTAACTATCACTTTGCGATATCGTATTATCCTGAAAATGTTAGGTTCGGCAGACAAGGTTGAAGTCAGTGCCAGTCAGGATAATAACGAAAGGTATGTTAAACCATCATTCTGGTGCGAAAAACAAAATACACATAGGTTACTGACAGTCCCCATTAAGATTAACCAAAATCCGTAACGTTCTTAGCAATGGCGACTAAAACAGTGTGTATTTTGAGCGCAGAAGTTCATCTCCATCAGTGGGCCTATCAAAAACGGACTTCAATGTTCTGGAGGCATTGAAACTGAGCTCACAAACAAATAAGGGATTGTTGGTGCATGGTTAATACTAAGTGCATAGAAGAACAGTCAAATACAGGAACTTTTTGAGTATAAGAAGTTGGACAACAAACAAGCCAGGACTTCCGGTCCTAAACGCTTTACACATACCTGAAACAATTGACACAAAAACGACTGATTCGTTATTGATGTCAGGGATTAGAGCAAGTTGCCACCAGGAAGGGTTTTGGTTCTATCTTTTAAACACAGACCTGGGACAGTGAACCAATTTACACAGTAGAAACTTACATTATCCAGCGGCATCTTATCACACAATACAATTTCCCTGAAACATTGTGGGAACTATTAGTACTTTCATAGAATAACACTTCTGTCGGTAGAGAGAATGACTGTCCAACGAATATGGCTAAGTTGAAAGCGCCATGGGACCAAAAGAGACCCGAGAGTTTTAGGCCAAGAGTATTATGCAGTGCATGGTTTCAAACCGGTAGGACTATCATGACCAGTTTTATTCCCAGTACTAAGCAACATGCGATGCCAATAAAAAATCTATTTATACCAGATACCCCGCAGTTGCCAGTGATCAACTGAACGGCCACTTTAACGATAAGTTTAGGATAAACCGAATTTGAGGTTTGTTTCTATCTCACTTTCAGTAGTCAGAGGAAGTATCTCAGTTCTTGCAAACGGGCGAATAATAAATCACATTGAAATAACTTTTATTGTCAACTGTCATTAAATCTGAGGACTCAAATACTGTCATTTAAATAGTAGAAAAGCATTCTGAACCTGCCGAACTGAATCCATCGAAAACATGACACCAGAAAGGGGAGAAAAACTAAACAGGATATTAGGACGATTGCTCTATTTTCTAGTCGTTCATATTGTGATTTCTGTCGCCAAAGGCATATACGCTAGCGAGTTGCCAAAATTCTGCAAGTGAACCGCTCACCTCACTTGACAATCTTTAGAATTTCAGCCTTCACTTAACCAAATAATTTAGTGTCTAGAACGTTATTAGTCACCACGTATTGAAGCAGTTCACCTGTAGATGAACGATATCAAATTTGCAGTAATGTATTTGGAGCCGCAGCAGTTTGCATGCAGTACTTGTGTGACAATCATTAAAAAGCAATGCTAACCATCTGACCAAATTGCTCAAGCATGCAATAAATATCTTCTGTTACAGTATCAAGAAATATAACGTCAAAGAGGGGTATCCATGTTGTCAACCCGACTGCAGAAGTAATTGTAAGTAATGTTTCTCGTTACCATAGATAATAACAAATAGCTAATTTCTGTGATCAGTGAAATATGCATACTGTTTAGAAATGCTTTCGTTTAGCTTGCCTTACTAGAGGTAACTAAACAAAGGCGATGAAACTTTTTGCAAAAAGTGTGTTGGTGTTTATGTTTCTCCTATTTTTTTACAGACAAACCGGGGTTTTATAGACCAAACCATACAGTATACCTACCCGCAAAACTTCTGAATTCGCAGACTTATATTGCTACATCAACTGCAGTGAGTGAAATTGCGACTCACATTCTTACTCTTTCAACTATTGTACACACCTATCCATGGAATTCTGGTAAAGTTGGCAAATGAAGAACGAGCTGTAATAATAGAATAGTTATATTAGTGAAATTAAGCAATCGCAAATGTAATCGTATTCGATTCATGTACTCAAAATAGCTTAAAGAAATAACGCTTAAATTCCAGCCATGCATTGATCTGCCGATATGACAGAACATTTCTACTTAATTGCTTTAATCACATTTTGCAGCTGACCAAGCCACCATTCTCACATTTTAGTACAATGTTCACATTGACTGACCCACTGGTTATGACTTTATTCAGAGACATAAACTAGTACTCTACTACACGATGCCTAGGGAATCCGATGAAAGTAGGAGCACAGTCCATACTGCTGAATCACACGTATAAACCGTCAGATGAGAATTTATGACTTTCCAAACCTGATTTCTATTATTGAGGTTCATACAGTGGTTTGTCAAATCCACAGTACAAATCACGCAGTTCCCTGCTCTGTTGAAACGATAAAGACAAGCTTTACATTTGTTCGGGTTTATTTGCTGAAGTAATGAAGTGATAAAGTGCGTCAAACGATAACTGTTTTTATTGCATATGTTCCACTTTTAAACGGTTTCAGTTGCAATCGAGTCCGACTGATAAGAACGATTCACTCCGTCAATCGATTAATGGCTCTCGTAACAATTTACACATCTACCAGGGAGACGATAACGTTGTGGTTGAAGCACCCCGGCAGTTGGTGAGTGCCAAGCGTTCGTTTACTTTATTTTTTCAGTTAAACTCGAGCGATTTTAAGATTGTTCAATTTCCCGTGAAAACCTGCCGGCATATTTCGACCTTTATTAACGACAGCTGTTCTTTTAGTAACACAAGTCGACTGATTGTGTAACAACTGTCTCGTTTTCAACCTTGCAATCTGTATAGGTTTGTCAATTAGCGTGTCATTAAACTGAACGCCACTTGTAAGCAGTTGCGTCCTTCACTTTCTAGTAAAATTTGAACAAACCCCCAAAAGTTGTCCCAGAAAAATTGGGGCTTGTTGATGAGTTTCTCCGTACTCATCATACTGTTGACTAAAATGAAGTTGACTAACTATACGGAAAGCCTTATACTCCACACACTTTGCTGACACAATTTCTACTCATTCATTGCAGTTGTACTTGCTAACTACACAGATCTACGGAAACCATTACGTCGTGCATGTTCGAGTAGAACAAACTGTCAGAGATATCTACTTACATTCAAATATTGGCTATTGACTAAGCAATGTTGCGCATGATGGCAAACTAGCATCATAACATTCATACGTACAAAACATCTAACACTGTCTCTGCATGTTCAGAGCACTCAGCCGAATAGTACTAAACTTGAACATACACACATTTGATTACAACTTGGCCAAGATTAGAAAATAAACTGATCTGCACTTGATATCTAAATTTGAACGTTCATTCGTATATTCTCAACAAACGGTTCATGACGTCCGTATAGAACGTTTATACTAGGCATGCAAGAAGCAATCAATAGAAATTATTCAGCTGAAGAATCTATGTGAAACAACTGCTTATCAAATTGATTTATTATCTGTATTAAGTCAAACCCCCTTCAAACAGAAGTTGTGTATATACCCGGTGAGAAGCATTGCCACTCTTGTGGTCAAAAAGTATTTGCTATTGAAGAAGTACGAACAAATGATCGATTCTATCACCGTAAATGCTTTCGATGTCGCACATGTAATCGGATTTTGGAGTAAGTATACATTTTTGACATTTGTCTTTCTGATGAGTTCTGTTGATGTTGAATTCTAGTAGAACATAAAAAATAAACTAGAAAATGCCTGAACTGCTTATTCCATTAAAACAGTTGAACAAAATTATCTGAATATAAGCCATTTTTTGAATGCCTTTGATGAATTCTTCAGTGGCAAACTGGTAATTAAAGTGAAAACTAAAACTGTCGTTGTTAAGTAGATGGAAAGGTCGCAGAATGCTTTAAACTTGTGAGTACACTTTATATGGATGTATGCAGGGTTTAAATAAGGCTTCACGGTTCTTCACTATCTCTAGATTATAATTGACAGTCAGGGCATAAATAGGGATACACTTTCGGGTTCTTGTTTTGCAACAGAAAACATGGTCTCTCATAATCAATGTCACTAGGTTACTGGTTTGCTATTGCCATTTTTCAGTCAAATTGGGCTACTTCTGAGGTCCATATTTGAGTTTTCTCTGTCTTGGATGTGTACGCGTTTTAATGGCGACGTAACAAATAGTTGACACTATTACCACATAACCATTTGAACTTAACAAGGTCTTGAGCCATAAAAGTCGTACTGTTTGAATACATGATTATTTCTACGGCATAGTGAATTTTGTTATTATGAGGTTACATTTGTAATAATTTAGCTAGTTCGTAATTATTCGTAAATCAAAAGAAGTTTCTTACGGTTTGATATTTCGACCATCCCATTTTGAAAAGCGGTAAATGAACTACGTTTCCCCCATGTCTCCAACTCATAATGGCGAAATAATTGGAAGTATTTTTGACACTTCAGGTGGCATCTAATTAATATGGCGAAAATCTGTTTCGTTTTTCACTCAATGACGGACTAGCAAAATATGAAACTTCAGTTTGCACAATGGGTCACTTGCAACTCTACAATCCCCACACTTTTCAACCAGTCTTTCTTACCCCTTAGTAATAAGAACGACAAGGTAGCGAACAAGACTTGTTTTCTGTGTTTGATCATCAGGCTAATTACAACACAATAAATATGAAAACAGTAACTGGGATGAGTCAGAGAAACGGTCAATAAAAGTTATGGATAGCGTGTGTGTTACCAGTTACGCAATCACTGTTCCAATTCGTGAGCTTGACTGATTGTGGGCCAGGGCAGATTAAGTGTCCGCACGAACTTCTTCTGAGCACAGAGGTCAGGGTTGCGTAATCGGATACTAATGGCCTCGGTAACGGTCAACATTCGGAATCTCACCATTTTTGATCGATTCCTTGGCACTCGGTAAACAATCTGAAAAGCGTCTTTCCTATTGACAGAATGATTAGAGTCCGTCAAATGAGCAACAATCGCGCCTGATGATCAAACACAGAAAACAAGTCTTGTTCGCTACCTTGTCGTTCTCATGACTTCATTGGGTATTTTCGAGCGCATTAAACAACCCTTAGTAATAGTTAAATAACTTGGTGCCTGTTGTCCAATCTGGCCGAAAATGAGGAGGTTTGTGGAGCTTTGTGATTTTTGTACCTTTGGATAACAAACCCTATACTTCTGTTTGATATTGCGTAGTACTATACTGAAAACGTTCCGTCAATCATCCGTATCAAAGTTGAAACACTGAGTTCCCTTTAACCACTTCATTAGAGCAGAAAGAAGACATATGTTGCAACATGTTAACATTTCATTTACTCTCATCAGTCACAAACATAAAACATGCCAGTTATATACATCGTACAAATAAGGACAAACAGGGACTAGACACGCCTACAAGCACACCAATTATTATGTAATCACGACCATGGCAACCCGATAAGTTGCCTCAACCACTTTTGTGCACACAACGTCGGCTGGTATGATCGGATGAGCATCGCTTCACAGAAAGCTAGTAGCTTCGGGTTTCGATTGCGCAACAGTATCTTGAATGAGTTTAATGGGTCACCTTGGTGACCTGTTGTTATGAGGTGTTTAGTAATCGATGACGTCGGGTTTCGAGCCGTCAGTGCAACAAGTTGAGGCTGGTGCGTCATCTGTTGTTTCAACCATTTCGGAATGTGCTCGCCGACTCGCTAAGATAGTTGTAGATCTATTCTGCCTATGTAAACGTCACTGCAACTGCAAGTGAACTGGTAAACAACATGGGAGGCAGAAGAGTTCGGCAAGCTACATTCGCGATTGCAGAGAACTTGTCCTCTGGTGGTTTGCAATAAGTGCAACTGCGTAGCCACATACGTTCGAGCCAGAGCAGACTTTAATTTGCGCTTTATGTCGTTGGCTAAGTGATCACCTTTGAATGGCAAGAATAAGAAAACATCCTTCTTTTGAGCTGTTAGTATGGGCTCAGTGCTCTTCTTCACCGTATTATGTGCCCCTATGAATTTGTCTGGGTATCCATTTGCTAGTAACGTTTGTCTCAGCAATTCCTGTTCAATCTGCAGTGTATTCGGGGTGCAGATAAGCCTGGCTCTATGAAACAGTGTCTTAACCAAACCCCGTTTGTATGCAATAGGAGCAAATTATCATCTGGGCACCACTATCCATGAACGGGATCTGGTTACTGTCAAACCATATGAGTTCCGTCGGTTTCCACTCGGCGTCTCAACTAACTATGGCGCGAATTTAGCATTCAGGTTGCCAACTTCGAGGTCTTGCAATAAATTGATAGTTCCATTTACTCGTACCCTCTTTGTTAGAACTAAATATCAAAGCCCCTTGACTCATAGAGAAGACACAAATGACACTGACAAAAATGCTGGGGCTCAAATCGTTTTACTCATTATTAAAAATAAAGCACAACTGATAAGCCGGCAAAAATCTGCAAAAAAGAAATCATCAACCAGTCATGGTTTAGAAATATTTGAACAAGTAATAACAAGATCTATCTCCGAAGCTGCATCTGTGGTACCACTGGCCAATGTCTGACAACTTGATCAGATGTGGTATGCTGAACTCTGCAATGCAGTCTGACCTGTTTTGACCACTAAACAATGAGGGTATTCCGAATAGGTGTGTATTTATAAGAAGCATAAATAATGTCATAAATCAAGGCAATCATTTTTCTGTTCGTTCATATCCTGTGCACAACACTCCGCTCACTGTATAGGTAAACAAGCCACATAGTCCTATAAAATGTCGACTTATCCTTGTTGACATGTGTGTAAATCTATCAGGAATATTGTTCACGTAGAACCTTATGGATACTCTATAGGGACTGCAACACACAATGGGCTGCCTGACTAATAGACAGTCACCACTCGGCGAACTGTTACACGTGTTCTAGGATAACTGATCAGGATTCGTCGTAGCAGCGTCAGCAATCCATGAACCCATAAAATGTGTACCGCAGGCTAAATATACGGATGGCTCGACCGCTAACTGAAACAATCCACACTTTACATTCCACAGCAGTCATTAGCTAGTAGCTATTAACTCTGTTTAAATGTACTCTTTCTCTATGGGCTGGGATGAAACTAGATCCTCCATTTCCCAGGTTTTATCGTCAAATATTATTTAAGTACTCACCACACAAATCAATTTTACGGATCACACTGTAGTGCCGGCTGATACCACTTTCCAAACTGTTCACACATAAACCAGACATATGCGAGCAATAACAGCCTTTCTTATCATGTATCCTTCCTTTGAATTTCTCGAACGGACCGCTACACGCGGTGTATGAAGTTTAAAATCCTAGGTTTACTCATTATTTATCATTAGTTTACTTCTGAATGTCACTCAGAAAATTATACAGTGCAATGTGCACTGTACGCTACTTATATAACTTAAAAACAGGTCTTATGTTTGAGTGATGATAGCAAATTTACTACTGACGGAAGTACTTGAACTAAATAAATGTCAATTCCTTGTTCTATGATTTTCCAAATCAAACAATCCTGGAAAACAGATGACCCAGAAACCGCCGCTATTATCCAATCTTATTCAAAAGCTTTTAGCAGTGTCCCAGAAGTTCTGAACTTATTTTGAGTATCTAAGACTTGTTGACTGGGAAAATCTGCTTGTTTAGGACTTACTATGATGTTTCTAAGTTGTTTGCAGTATACGATTAAGTGGAACGTTTTTAACACTAAATATGTAGTGAGTTTAGCAACTGATACCTACTCATTCACTTGTTGACTAATCAGCGGACAACTTCAACTCACCAGTGAGTTTTAACAGGACATATGTCAAAAAATCTGGCTTCAACACTAATTCATCTTGTTTACTCGTGTTGCTTTCAGCTTGACGAGGTTTAGTGCTCACGCTGGAGAGCCCTATTGTGCACCACACCATAAACAGGCGATGCTTACGAAAAGTAAGTTGCTAGCACATTTCATTACCTGTTCGTATCTGACTGTCAAGGCGCCTAAAGACGAAATTTTTGTTTGATATTTTTCACCTGGAGAAAGCAACTAGCATCATATCTGGCATGAAAATTTAAAACAGAACAAGTAACGATATATTAAGTTTATTCCAGGACCCATAACTTATCTATTTAACCAAATCAACAAAAAGAGCCTTTGATTAAGTATGCGATCTTAACTGAGTCACAGATGACGACGTACTACTAAACATAACTGGGCTATTCCATCAACAGCTACAGCACTGCTGCAATATGCTTGAACCGGCCAACTTAACGTAAAGAAAGATTGATTAGACGTTTGTGAGAAAATAATGAAATTCAGCTATTCATAATTAGTGTGGCGGATATAAAAGTTAGGAACGATCCAATTGTTGACTATCTGTTCTTCCGGTGGATTCAAATCAGCGACAGAAGCATGCCCAGACGAAGCATGTGCTCTACTAGCTGAGCTATAAAGTTACCCTAGAAGCTCGAAAATTTCACATTTGGACTCGGTTACTCACCAAACACTGTGAATCCATGGAATGATTCAGTAGATGGATGCAGTAGGATTTATCAAACTGTCCACGTCGGAATCCACCGAAACCACTGATAAACATTGAGATTATAGTAATGATATGTAACGTGGCAGTTGGGCATGTTGTTTCATATTTAGACAAGGTCCAACATTTTCTCAACTTGGTCCTTTCTAGATGACATGAAAAACGTCTACGCCACCACTGTTTGATTAATGAGGCAGCAAGTGGAACAATAGAGTCGTTCACGGGAATGGTTTTTCAGTGGGGATAACGGTTGAACCCTGATAATTTAGGCAAGGAATAGATGGCTAGCATTTGCATCAACATATTCTGGATACACAATGTTCGGTTGTGACATACGCATTGTTGTATCTCTCATGTTTATTTTGACCTCGTCAGAGGTTAGCTCCAGTAATGGCTAATTGGTTCATAGTCCTCTTTAGATCAGGATATACACACCCACCCCCACGTTTTTAAGATTAGTGTTTTAGCCAGAATGCTTATAACCTCATGACAAGTATGACCGAATAATCCCATTTGGACAGTTAACCACAAGCTTGTATGGATAATATCCATGTTACCCGATTATTTGAAAAGAAGAGTAGACGGAACCAGACGATAGCCGCGTAACTAGGATTTATCAGTTAAACTGAATTGGCTCTCATCAGTTTAGTTGAATGTGAGAGTGAGTGTACAATTTGCACTAATAGTGAGCTCTAATGAATGCGAAACTCGCGTCTAATGCGTCTAATGGAACAAATCCAAAATGGGCTGGAAGAAAGTTTATGTAAAGGCGAAGACTGCGATCAGATGTAACTGTTGTGTGAACTGAAGCGATTTCGATATCCAAACGGCTTTCAGTAATTGATTTAACACCCAGATTATTGCAAGGACAAATCTTAATTCCTGCAGTTCTAACGAATGAGTAATAAGCGCAGGGTAATTCTTGACTTCATGATTAAGTAAACGAACGACCTCCCGTCGATATGTACGTCGCTCGCCATGATTAATAGTTATGTTTACTGTGAAACTCTACTTCTAAATATTATAAGTGATTGTAGCTAACATTGCTGTTGATCGGGTTAACACATTTTGTTCTGAAATTGAAAACCCTGGAAGCCGCTACAAAATCCGAGCAACGTTTACAGTAGAAAGGCACAGGAAATGTAATCAGAATGTCTATAAAGTCAGGCATTACATTAGGAGGTTGATAAAAAGACACTTAGCTGTCTATACCTGTCACCAAATTATAAAGCTTTGGACTGCCTTTAAATAAGGTACTACTGAAAATACAATGAAGTTTTTTGTTTTTGAACCTATCCTTTTTGTCTAATAATTTAGTGAGTGAAATGTACTTCGTTGATTGTTTATCCAGTGATACGTTTTGTGAAATACTGATTAAGTATTGTGATATTCCGTCATTTTGCATTTTCGTGGTTACACCGGAGTAACTTCAATTTTCTCCTTATTCCACCGTATTGCATCATTGTGTACATGGAGTAGTTTATTTTCTGTTATGTAGGCTTGTAGATATTATTTCATTCACACAATTACAGTGATTGTTACAGCAAAAACAGACTATCTGTTTACATATAAAATGAACTTTGTCGTTCGGAGAACAAAATAATTCTGAGCGGCTTGCAACCTTAGAATTAAAATGGCTAAATAGGAATGAAATAAAATTTGCTGAAAACTACAGGTATGCAATGAAGTCGATGTCGAACACTCGTGTACACTGAAGAACCACTCACAGAAGGGTGTCCAGTATTCATGTTGCATAGGTTTTCCGTCTCATGCATGCTATCCATCAGATTTTAATATACCAACCATGACTGTAAGTTTGAACAGTTTCTATTTGCAAGAAGTTCAGTCCGTACTGCAAATGGCTTACTAGATACTCTAGACTTAGAGAATGGTTTGTTTAATCCTTATCATGCTTAGTTCGTGATGGTGTGTTTTGGGTGACTGAACATGTTGAACTTTATACCATCTGTCAGAAGACTGTACTGCTTGACGCAATGACACTGCTCCAGTCTTGTCAGTTGGGTTAGTTTCTTAAATCTATGGTTACTCATTCTACAAACGCCAAACACCTTTTACGACAACGAGAACAACCCTATGTTATCGGTTTCAGCTGTAAACAACCTATGGAGCTAAAGACAGTGGACAGAGATTCCAGTGAATATTGCCGTGACTTCAAATTTGGTAAAAATCAACCTATGCCACTTGACTTTTTTTCCCTCCTTCACAAGCGGAGATGATTAATGTCATCGCCGTGGAAACCCTGAGCGTACTTTCTAGGTTGACCGTGCATGACTACCTTTTTCAACGTGAAACACTAATATTCTATTCACTAAACATTGTTCAAAAGATTTAAAACAATGTTGCAGATTTTGTATCCTAAGAAATTTCACGGGGGACCACAGTCTAACGCAGTATAACGCAACTGATTGCCTCAACTTATTGTACAATCAAATCGTATTTAATCAGGACAACAGAAGACTGGTTTGGTTGTGGATTTAAGAAAGTGATAGATTTGTGTTGTTATTTGCTAACGACGCACAAGTGGTGAGATTGGACTATATTTCTTGATGGTCTATAGTGTCTTTTACTATCTGCTTGTTATACCCGAATACAGGTACTTGTTTCGGTATACAGACAGACAAGTTTTAGGAAATTTTCAGAGATAATTGGAAAATAAGTAATCCTCATCCATGCTTATTTCATGGATGATTCGTCAACGGTTTATTAGTAAATGCATACGAGAAAAATGCCAAATAACTGCTCAAGTGACGCACCAAATATTGCTCAACAGTGTGTCAGAAAGCAAATAGAACAGCGCTACTCTATTTTCGTGGTGCCGACGTTGCACATTACGTTGAACCGTTCTATGATACTCCAGCCTTTGTGTTCAGTAGTATTCATATTGTTCTTTGTTTTAAAGAAAAAACAATGGGAATAAAAACAATTTTGGTTTCGTCGGGCAGCATTATTTGTGATACATTCTCATCTTGGGCTAGTACAATTATATATGAAATCAAGTAACAGTGAAAAGAGTTATTGATCAAAAATAGTACGAGGATAAGGCGATTGGGTAAAACACTAACACGACTTTGTTGTGATTATGCTCACAAAGGACGGAGGTTTTAGGAGGTCAGTATTTTTCGGGTTTAACTGATGGGGACGACATCAAATTGTTACGTAGGTTGAGTGTACATGTTTGGTCATGGTAATCCCAAGGAGTGAAGGAACTGTTTTTGCCATAAAAGATCAAGAGGTGCATCCTGTCCATAGCCCAGGCGATTGCAATCCGACTATGTCAACCGGATTTGTGTGTTGAAAAACAATTCGTTCACACCTCCAGATTACCATGGCCAAACACACACTCAACCCACGTAACGATTTAATCCCGTCCGCCTCCCCAACTCAACCAATTAACACTGACTTCCTAAAACCTGTCTCCTTTGTGGGCGAAACCACAAAAAAGTCGTGTTTGTGTGTTTACCCAATTGTCTCGCCCGCGTACTATTTCTGATCAGTAACTTCCCTCACTGTTATTTGATATGATGTATGATTGTACACGCCTAAGATGAGAAGTCATCGAAAACAGTTTTCTACGCTGAAACCAAAATTGTTTTTACATGATTTCTACGGGGATTTTTAATCAGCTGAAATAAGAATAAAGAACACAGGATGTTGGTTACTACCTTGATATAGAATTTGACTAAAAACTCGTATGTTTTAAGTGGGTCAAAAATCGTTTTTGATCGGTGTACACAAAATCACATACTGGTCGACATACAACAAATAGAGCAACGTAATCCGAGGATAGCTGAAGATAGTCACAATGGTTTGACGGCATATGTAATAACTCAACATACTCTTTCCATCAGATTATGAATATCTGCCATTTTAAACACGTTTGATGCGATGATAATTGAGTAAATTCACGCATACACAAGAAACTGGTTATTGATGAGTAGTCGGGGATTCGGTTTATTGCATAGACTACCCAGTCCGCCCCTGGATAGTCTATGAGAATGCGACAGCTGCGGTCAATTGTGGGTGATGTTCAAATTGCAATAAACTGGTTATTCTTGGGAATTACCAAATACGGAAGATGGAATATGGTGAAATTTTAATACAAATGCTAATAGTTGGGCGGTTGTTTAATTAAGATAGGTCAGTTAATTTTTTTCCGTTCTTTAAAAATGCACACTATTTTATTTTAAGGTAACAGCAGTTTGCATCTAAAGGCTGACATCCCAGATGTACCATCGGCCCAATTAATATCTGTGAGTGGCTGCTAACTTTTGCGTGTTCTGTCTTCTAAATCCATAACATACATACCTTCTAACTCATCCCACACACCAGGTGACGAAATGACGTCATTCCAGGCACTATCAGAGTCACCATACAAATCTCACCATGTACTCATCGGATACATACTACCAACACACATACTAAAATGGACTCAGCCAATCAGCATTATGCTATACTAACCAGAATTACATATAAATCATTCTGCGCTTGCTAATACAACAAATATTTTGCTGCCAACTGACCAGAACAAGCTTTTGCTGGTAAAGAATAAGACAAACAATGGGTTCCAAACTTAACTATTACCGTTACATGTATTCTATACAGCCAAATATGGAATCATCTAGGAACAAGATACTTACAAGGTCAAACACCGCGCCAGTGGGCTCATGGCAAAGAAATCTAAGCAAATCTGCGGTAAGCACACTGAATATGCTACTTTCCATATAGTAATACACTATTTTCACGAATCTGGTGTACATGTTGTATATAAAGTATACTGTGAAGATATTCGCGTAACTGCTACACTGATTTTTGCCGAAATCCAATAACAAAAGTTTGAAGATCAACGGGTCATTCAAATTTCATCTATCTCTCTACATTGTGATTAGTTATACCTGCTGCCTGACCATCTGTGCATACATGGCATATTCACCATTCCATAAGTTAGATTAACATAATCTGGATAATTAGTATTACAAATTATCACATGTCACACTTTTCCGAGCAGACAGCCATTTTTCAGTGCATTGAGTTATCTATTATACTAAAAAAGTATTTTTAAGCATTGACTAAACTCTACCACGATATAAAATTACTCCCGTTTTCTTCAATTGCTTGCAATGTTTTTAGACCTAGAATAATAAAGTTTGGAGATCGGTGATTGATGCGCACGAAAATATTACTAGTAGGATATATATACTTGTATTTCCTTTCAAAAGTATTGAAGGATTTCGCAAAAACAACGACAGCAGAGTTCCAGCGTCATATAGAAAGAGTTTACTTCAGAAGGAACCATTTCCATTCTTTTTGAGGCTCAGCAGCAAATAGCCGTAACACCAACCAAGCAAAACGTAATTGGGTTCGGATCAGAGAGTTTTGGTTTCAAGGCAGCCATCAGCTCATCCGCTGAGCATCACAATTCCGTCTCTGGAATACTGTCTGACTAATTCGACACAAATTTTCTGCAAAACTAGTGATGTCCTGATAAGTTTGGACAAATTTACGCTAGCAGTACTTTGCTCTGAAGAGAAAGTCGGATGCCTCATGGAAAGTTACAGCTGCTATCAGTCTCCTTTTAACTGGGATAGAGTAAACTGTGGAATTGTGGTCGCTTTCCCTCGCGGACGGTGTAGGCAATATAGTAGGTGCAAACAGATCAATCGACATTTGGCTCTCTTATCATTTAGCTCTTCATTAAATCAAGGTGCATTGTTTTTAAATCCCTGTCAATATCATGAGTATCTATGGTGCCAAGACTGTCCGGCCCTAATGTTTGGCCGTCACCTCATATTACAACTTCTATCTAAAATGTTCCTAAGATGCAAAACTCTGTCTGCCTTAGCTTACGCAACAGTTGTACCAAATTAACGAAATACAAGTTGTCCTGTGGCTTGACGACGTTTATTCCAGCCACATGGTAACGGGTTAAACAGAGGCTGACGTCAGTCAGCCTTACTTGGACATACTCATCTTACGAAGGGTCAACGGCTCAATAAAGCTTAGCGTTTACAGGAAACCAACATGTTTGGTTCAGTGTATGCATTTCACTAGTTTCAACCCGGTGAAATATAAGCGGAGTGTAGTGAGAACATTGTTCACAAGAGCACGCCGCACTTGCACATCCGGCTGTGTTGTGCACAAGCTGGAAATGCTTAAGACGATTTTGGAGGGTAATGGGTACCCCAGCAACTTTATTCAGCATCACAGCGAATGGGGGCCCAAAAGCAGTAAGAATGGTGAGGTCTCCAAAAAAGTTGCCCTTCAAAGAGGATGTCCTGACGATTCGAACAACCCAACGAATTGTCTGTTCGGTGGAACAGACTTACAATGCTGCCGAATTGAGAGTCTCCAATCAGACTCGGGGGTTACTTGTGCCTATAATCATATCACACTGTGTTTACACAGTCTTATGTAACTACGAAGAAAGTTACATAGGCAGGACCGATAGATTCTCGATCTCAAGATTGAAGGAACATGTGCCAAAGTGGATTCAAAAACAGATATCAAGACCTGACACAGAGAATCGTAGGCCCCCAGCTTCATCGATCGGACGACACATTCTGCCAACTGGCCACAACGTGGACTTGACCTCAACCTTCCCCATCATAGTGCGCCACCACAACAAACGGTCCCTAAACTCTGCTGAAACCGTCGCGATAAACCGGTTCAAACGTGGGTTGTGTGTAAAAAGAACAATAATTTGCGATCCTGAGGTTGACAGTCCTAAGTCGAAGGGAGTGCCATTCATATTTAGTTTCTCTGTTCATACCCCCCTAGTACTGTAGAAGTTACATTGGAAGTTACCCGTGTTATTGGTTATTTCGTATAGACTAGCCAATACGAAATGCTAGCTACTACCAATGTTCACCTTCTAACTGTTTTGTTCATATTTATGTAGTCAAACCAGGCAAATGGGTGAACAATTCTTTGAATGGTTACTACTGAAACATTTAGCGAATTTATATTTTTTTTCTACTGGAGGATTAGATGTACTACACAGAGGGTGGTGAACTGTATAACCGTCCTGCCTAGTTACAGTTTGTGTCTGCACGCTTTACAGCTATTCGCCCACACAGGTGGGTCACTCAGGGAGTTACGGATTCCCAGGTTTTTACAACGGTTCTGTATAAACTCACATCCGTTTAATTTGAAATGAAACCATGACCTAATTTCGAATTTACTCATTATTGCACCTCTTGCAATGATAAGGTTAGGATCCCGTTTAAAACCACCAGGATTGATGGTTCATCCGGTAGTAAGAAAACCTCGGAGTAAACCCATGAAGATTTCACATTTACTTGTCTCAGCAACATCTGCTACCATCACGTGAGTCACTTCTCCGACGTTCACGTGACCCTCATGTAGCACATTATGTTCTGCAGGTCACTGTGGTATAGTCATATGGACAGATTCTTACTTACGTCGCGATTAGGTTTTTAGCTTTATGCCATAGGAACTGCCAACGTACTTTCAAAAATTGTTGAGCAATGAGTGTAATTAGGTTTATGCTAATTGTAGGCACATCGTGACACGATATACCAGAGTTACTAGCAAAAAAGTGCCGTTAGTTTAGAACTCTAATACAGTATTGTGATGGAAATATCAGAAATTGGGTGTCAGTGGATGTTATTATTTTCATTAGTTCAGACTTACCGAGTGGTCAACCGAGTAACGCTTTGCTTCGATAATCCTTAGTAGGGAGTCGAAAACGGATATACCAGTCAAGGTGAACTAATAAGAAAACACGATGGATTGGATAGACGCCGGTCTATATTTTGTAATTACTTATTTGTAACCACATAGAGGAGGGTTCAACGAATGGATTATCTAGACCTCAGTAAATTTTCGGAAGTAACACGGTTGTCAAAAAGCATCCTTTGTTTGCGACCTCATAGTCAGCAGTGCACTGCAGTGTTCTATTAAAACCAATATTCTAAACGTAGCTCCTTACCTTTATTATTTCTTCCTTTTTAGAAGGAGAAATTATTATGGGATATAGCAGTTGTACACGTCTTCAACACAATAAAATGAATCGACTTGGTTTTTTATTCTCAAACTATGTTTATCATCAGTGCATGCATTCATGACGTGTATAGTGGCTATCACACTCCTGATTATGAGTTGGTGAAATTTCTTCTACGATCTTCAGTGAAGCCAAAAATGTCATGCAAAGTGTTTGCTCGAATGATAATTCGTTTGTTCGTGTAAGTTGCGCACACAAAATCATATTCCAAATAGATGAAGGAATGGGCGCGTACACGCAAAATAATAGTTTGTTTAGCTGGCAAACAGCTCGGTCCTAGGGACGTGCGTGACCTATCCGTATATTTGAATTGTTCTCTCAACGTATGAAGGAACGTGATAGGCAGTAGTAAGAGACGGATGAGTATGATTTATGTATCGTGTACGAATTGGTAGACCAGCAAGTGATGTGGACAATCAAGTCAGTCAGCCAGTTCGCACTGGATTCACACGAGCAAACTAGAGGCAAAGATAACATGAACATGGTGAGAATATATGAAAAATAACAAGAATTCGACAGTAAAGTGAAGAAGGATTAAAATAAAAATTTAAGTAGTGATAGACTGCTGTGCAAGATAACGCTAAATTCAACGCCATCAAAAATGATTTCCCAAGGTGTATAGCTAGCACCTCAAAAAATCAAAGCGCTTTTATTTACAGTTTGACAAACAACACGGGAATGCTCAATGGATCTAATGTGAGGCCATATTTGAAAAAATGTTTTGTTCTGGTACTCTGTCGTTCTAATTTTGACATCCAGAAGCCAACTCTGGAAAAGCTCCTATCATTCGAGTGTGAAGTCCACTTACTGTAAAGCCTGCTTACCGCAGTCTGCAAGTACAGATGAGTTTATAAATTAGGTTCGATCTGGCCAATGGTGGCAGCAGACCTCACCTCGGAATTGAACTCCCGTACGTTATCCAGTGCGTTATGAGTTTAGCTATCGTAGTTTTGCAGCACTGATTTCAATCTTTGTTATATCACGGACACAAGATCATCATCCTTGAAGAGCACCTGTTTGTGCACTGGCTTACGGAATACTGTTGCAAACACTGGTCAGCCATCGACTGAATTTGTAAAGTTATCGAAGAAACAAATATTTGCAACCGTTTTGGTATAACAAGCCTATGTTTGTGCGTAGCTGGTGCAAAACTTTTGAAGTAAAATAATTTACCAGTCCTCGCCATTTTCCGTCAAATTTATCTAAGTAAAGGTTTACTCTGATACCTGTTTTTCGGACGTCCAAACATGGTGGTTGGTTATCCTTTTAGACTTCAATATTAGTTAGCATCTCAAGTACATAACAGATAAAAAGGAACAAGATATTGCTCGAGTGTTCTTCTTATCTAACAATTTTGGCCTTATTCAAATTTGTCTACGAACGAAACTTCAGATTATTATTACGATTTTGACTGGTTTCGTATGAACTAAGATGGCTATGATTTAACGATGTTAGCAAAGTGAATAGGGTCAATTCTGAACGTTTAGTCTATTGGAAACACTTGTTTTTAGTGCTGAATTTGGTAAGCTTTCTTGGTCTACGCATCACTGACGTGACCATTTATGTGAACACAGAATGAGGACTAAATTATCTATTCTTTTTCTGAATGGAACTCACCTAATGTAAACTGTCTCATCTCAAATTTGGTTTACTTCGTATTAACTATGACCGAGCCAAAAAGGCATAATTCCTCTTCATTAACGTGTACGCACATAAGAGTTTGGTTTTCATTGTTTGTTCACATTCCATTGTGGGCCACCTTAATAACGTTTTGTGCCGTTCCCAAATGAAACGGTCGACCATTTTGTGGTTATTTGACGTTAACCCTACGGTATTTGATAAAACTTGAAATTATCTTGATTTGCTATAGCCCAGAGCGTATCTGACAACAGCTCCGACAGCAACAGCTTTTGACGAACCAACTGAGTTTGCGCCAAGGGTGTCTACTTCATCGCAACCCAAAAGTTTATACATCGCTAAAACATCTCCCATGGTGGGTTACACGTTTTGAACATTAACTGCTCATTGCTTGCGTTCATTTTTTATCGGTGATGCAGGAAACCTCACACAATTCCCTAACTGTCGTTATCTGGGAAAGATTGCTTTTGTTAATGCAATAACGTTAAACTTAGCAAAATGGCCAGCGAATGATGATTTCTGCAAATCCTCACGTGTCAGTGTCACTGGGTGACTAACTCAAGAGTTCTTTGTGTACTGAAATTTTGCTTGTATATGATGCGTCTATTCAGTAGAAACCTGTCTGCAGAAGCCTTAAGTGTCAAAGATCTACATGATGTTTATTGTTAGAGTGTCAAAATATCTTTCAGATACATTTGTTCTTTTGTCTGTAAAATGCTTCCTCTCATTTCTGTTCGGAGCAGACTGATAGATTTTCTTTATGGCTTACAAATATGATGCTATCCTCAAAATCTAAAACAGCCAACAACATCCCAAGTACAACTGGAATACAAAATCTATTGGTGCTGGATTAACGATTTGTCTTACGGTTTCACTTCAGGAAAATCTTAGCCGCTCCTCTGTCAATTCTGCACGAAGCCAGTCAAGGGAATGGGTTTCACAAACCCCTCTGGTCAACGTAAGTATATGTGCAGTGAAAAATGAAAATATTTTGAAATCTCAGGTAAATTAAATTGTTTAGCAGTTTGGCTTAAACAGCTAAAGAGAGGTACGCAAAAAGAATAGGTTAGATTTAAGTAATTTATCAGGAAGAGAGTGAATCAAAAGCAATTGTAAAACGTCTGTGCGGTCATTGTGAGTCTGAACGCAAGTAGGGTGTGGTGGTCAGTAAATCTGTATGTTCGACTACCTCAGTGTGTTAGTTCAAAGCATGATGCGGGGCTTCTCAACTGTATATTGTAGCCTCTTATAAAGTAGCAATACTACACTTGATTTCGTTGGCGTTCATCAGTAGTGTGTATCAGTGTCGCGGCTGGAAACTAACCTCTGCTTACTGTTCCATGGAACAACCGTGTGGACTACCGCGCCACTGATCTTAGTTGGGATATTACTACATTACCGTGCATATGCTCTGCCGACTTCGGTTGTGGGTAACGCTCAGGTTACCTTGTCACCTTGAAAGAAGAAATAGTAACTGTTTTGCCCACTCCAGTCGATGCATTCACACCTGGGAGTTGTTTCTACATAAATCAGCAAACATACTAAACAGTATCACTGATTACTGGTGGGAAGTATGGAGTTCCGTTTTGTGTAACTGGAGCGTCGCACACTACTGATTGCAGCGTTCACGTTCCAGCGGTCTTTTTCCACACTAGTTAGAAGTGAGCAAAAATATGGTCGAACGCATTTGTTGACTTCTATGTTCTTAAATTTCGGAGAGGTTCATACGTAGGGTCAGCAGTGTTAATTCACACAACAGGTACTATGTAAAGTTGAAGATGATATCGCAACCCGAGTACTGATCTCGTACAAACGCGGCTAAAGGTTTACATACGATAATTTGGTTATGCCGAGAGTGAATTTTGTGATGAGGTGGCCAACCCGGTTATTTCTTGAATGCCTCGAAGTTCCATTCCAGGTTTCGGCAGGCATATACACTGCTAACTAGCGTTAACATAAACCAAATCCGGGTATATTGCCTTTTTTCCAAGATGCCCGCAGAAGTGTCCCTAAAAACGTCAAAGTTGTAGACAACGTCCGAATTGCGTCAGCTAATTTCCACAAACAGTCAGCTGAAATCAAGTTGCTACGTAATCACATCCATCACCAATGTGTCGAATTTCCAGGTTAATAAATTTTACTGTAGATCCCGCTACCAATTAGCGAACGGAATTTAGGGAAACCCCTGGACAATATAAGATTTGCACAAACAGTTTACACATGCGTGCGGTACAGAAGTGAAGGTGGTCAATTGATTGTCGGATGGTACGTGGTAAGTGTGACAGCATGCGTGAATTAAGCGACTGCATTTCCCGAGTGTAAATCATCAGACGACCAAGGCATGATTGTTGTTTGAGTAACCTATCCAAGCGTAGATTTTGATTGTTATAGTTGACTAGACAACTGTTATGTATGTCAGTTGAGTTTTTGGCTTTTACATGCGCGCAGTAATGAATAGTAGTCAAAAGCCGCATTATATATCACTGAATGAGAAGTCAGGATCCATTGACTGAGGCTTTATTCAATTTGATGATTTTCTATCTGTTCATCTAGGGAACTTAGAATGTTCATTGAAATTCGCATACCCGACAGTTATTTATCATCCACGCTGCCCCTATTTTTTCGT
Organism: Paragonimus skrjabini miyazakii; assembly: GCA_014338405.1. Lineage (NCBI taxonomy): Eukaryota > Metazoa > Platyhelminthes > Trematoda > Plagiorchiida > Troglotrematidae > Paragonimus > Paragonimus skrjabini miyazakii. The sequence continues at coordinate 45,985 of JTDE01000070.1, forward strand.
GAGATGTATGTGGATATCGATTCCATAAATTCTAGTATTACTCAACTCGAACCTTTTCACGATCCTTTCGGTAAATTATTATTGACATGACCGCTTGCTCTTGTAAGATAGAAAGATTCTTTAATCAGAAAAATATCTGAATAATTATCTTTAGGCATACTACTTGGAGATACTTATTGCATCCGGTTTCAAGAAAATAAGAGTTTTGTTAAGAGATTGACCATTAAAATAGTTGCTATTTAGTATCAACACGCATGAAGCTGTTTAAAACATACAGCGCGTTCGTGGTTACATGAGATTCTAGACTTAATCGGACGAATCCGATAAAGTAGTCTAACTATTCAATGTCCGAACCACACTTACCTCTGGTGTCTCATGAAGTTATACTGCATAGAAGTTATTCAACTTATGACTCATCTTAAAAATGCAAGTGTAAACTGTGTTGATTAACGGTTTTGTTGGCGTGTTCAGTCAATTTCACATTCATATGATGATAGTTAGGACGGCTTTGTAGGAGAGTTTTCAACGAATCAACATCTCTCAAGCAGAACGTCAAGCTCCCTTCTTTTTATGGTTGGAAGTCGCATCAGATAGTTCAAAATTAATTTGCCAGAAGTCGGACAAGTCGAAAGTGTTTTGAATTGGAATTCCAGTTATAGATTGGTCAGAGCTTGTGTTCGGTTCAGTAAAGCACCGATTATGTATCATCTGTATTAAAGTAAGTCCCTAATTGTCACTTACTCCCTGCTTTCTTGAAGCCCTACTTTACAGTTTAATTATGTGTTTAACCATAGTGTACAAAATTCACTGTATGCGTGCACAACCTATGTTCAAAATGTTACAACGTAAGGTCCATTGTGGAAACTTGAGTTAATATGCACCAACAATCTGAAATTGACTGGAATGCTCGTGTGCGCGTGATTTCAGCTCACTTGAGTCAATCAAAATTTAAGAGACTGTTATTAACCTTTCAAAACTTTTGCTGATTAGTGAGTACATTTGAGTCCTTGGCTGAAGCACATTTGGGCTGAAGTGGTTATAAAAATATTTTCGTTTATGCCGTGTAGAAGCCTTTAATTAACTAAAATTATATAGTTTAAGGCTACTGGGTATCTCGGAAGCGTTATGTTTAAAACAGGGACGTGACAGCTTAACCGACAACGCCTGACTCAATAATGTGGCCAAATCTGTTTGTAAACATGTGACAGTAATCAGACAGTGTTTACATAATCGTTCATAAACCCATATTGCCCAAACCTAAAGAATGTTCATACAGCATCATCATCTGCCTGCATTTCACGTGACTACAACTTATTCTTTCACGCAATTTTACTCAAATTTACCGAGTACCATACGACAATCGAGTGGCCGCCCCTACATCTGTACTGCGCACATGTGTAGACTGTGCAAATCTTATATTGTCCAGGGCTTTCCGTAAATCCCCCTCACTAATCGACAGGGAAATCGACAGTAACACTCACTAACGTGGAACACTGACACACCCGTGAGGAAATCTGTTGTTGTTGATATCAAAGCCCTGTTCAATGCAACTTTATTCTTCGTGATAATGTTGCTACTTTTGTCATTTTCTTTTTATTACACGTGAAACTGTGAACCTTTCTAAGTTGGGGCATTTTTCTTGGAATCCAATTCAAATTATTCTGTAAGCATCAACTATTTTTTAGTGGAAATCACTGTACTATTTGAAGCAAGACTTTGGTGATGGCTCATCTGTGATTCAGATAGTACACACCGCTGGCACAGTTGTTCCCAGACCTTCCAACTTACTTCGGTTTCATGATTCGACATTATCACTTTGATATACTTTAAACAAGGGGGAAAATTTCTAATGTTGATCGGAGCTTTAGACAATATATACGGCTACCACCGGGCAAACACACAACAGTTTTAATGGATGTATATATGCGCAGATATGAGTTAGCGTGAATGTCATTGTTGTACCTACCCCTTCCATGTAAATTGGAAAGTGTCCATTTGGGGTAGACCACTCTTGAATGCAATGTACATTATGAATACGTGAATATTACGATATGCGCATTAGATCGTGCCCTAACTCCTATTAATTCACTTGAACATTGCAATAAAACTACGAGTAGGGTCATTCTTTGTTTTCCTCACCTAAGGAAAACTTCAGCCTAGAAAGCTCGTATGTTTGTCATGCCAATCTTGCTTGTAGACTCATTCGGAGAACTTACACAAGATGCATCCACTGAGTTGTGACTTCACAAAACTGACTTTTGTTTTTGTACACCCAGGTGCTCAACATAACTAAGTGGTTCAAATGTGATGATTTCTTATCCGTGTCCGATCCACGTGCCATCCAGTGTTTTTGAGTCAGATGTAAATCCACTGAAAATGATTAGTTGGTACATCAACGAATTCGTGATCTTTGTTCTATCTTTAAATAAATGCAAATATTTTCTTATTTATTGTTATCTCGGTTTCATCGATAAACAACAAGAAGATTACGAATTAACCACAAACATATATGTGGGAAAACACATTTGTTTCTTTTTTAGCACACGAATATGTTTGTTAATAGTGGTTAGTTATTTACCTTACGGCCACTTTACAATTAAAAAGAAAATCGCCTCCAAATTTATTATCGTTTCATACAATGTATTCTGTTCTGAACTATAAGGAGGTTCTTTATCAGTATTAAACGGATTTGGCCTCATTGTGTTAACATGCGCCATTTAAATGCAAAGCACGTAAATTTTCTTTTCAATATTGCTATCCATAATGATAAATATGTAAAATGTTTTATGTTCATGTATCAGGACTCGTACGATAACCCCTCTAGCCCTCGTGGACGGAGCCGGACACGAGAGAGGGCTTCACCCACTGCTTTGGTCAATGTGAGTACCAATATAGTAAATAATGTTTGCATCGATTGAAGCCAAAAACATACACGAAGGGTTCCGTTTAACGCTTTCATTTCATGAAATAACATGCGTTTATATTAGTCTTTATTGAAATAACCAGGGAAAGTTTGACTTACCAGTGAAAGTTGAGAGTCTATATATTTCTAAGAAGCCAAGCATACAGCAACTAATGTACACATTGTGAAATTTCGGTTGTTCATAACTCTACGGGTACCTTGTTTCGATACAGCTCTTGATGGAATAACATATGTTGGCACTGAAAAACTAAATTAAGAGAAAATCTTTTTACATCCTAAGCAAATGGACAGCGTTTCTTCCTAGAATCGCGTTATAATCAATTATACTGAGCACATAAACGTCTCGAGGAACGGAAGCAACAGATGAAAAGCCTTGCGGCCATTAATAAATTATTCGAAACCAAACCGAACTGTGAAAGCATTGTGACCTGATGGGGTCTTCCTGAATCATGTGGTTGTTTCCGGGGTGTCCCGATTCCACTAATTCATAAAGTTGAAATTTTACCCCAGCAAATGGTGGACATTAGGGATTCAATATATTTACCCGTGGTCAAAATGTTTTGCAGGATCTTCATTATCAAACGGGAACAGTCAGGTTTTACGTTGTGCAATTCATATGAACCTGTGAGTGTATTCCAGAAAAATCTGTTTGACCGCAAATACCGTCGTCATTCTTGAGAGCGCATTTTCTCCATTTGCTTACTGTTACTAATTATGGTAATTGAATTACTAGTTTTGGTGGGTCTAGCTCAACTGAGGATTCAAAACCAGAAACTACAATGATCCGAACTCATTTCCTCTGTGAGATAAAAATAGTCCAAGTATTCTGGCCTATTCTCGCTTCTCAGGTGGACTGTTAAAAATAGGTAAACTGAGGTCCTAACAAATATTTGGTACGGACTTCTCAGGAACACATTCGATGAATTTTTTTAATTACACCCATAACGGTATAACAGTGGTCATTATAATCATTGGGATTTTCCAGGTTGGAGGTCGTTTACAATGCTTGTGTACACGTCACAGCGTTTTCGACAGTAGAAAAAACGTTGAACAAAGAAGATTAAAATATAAATATTCGGTTATGACCTTTTGTGAAATTCATAACTATAAAGCTTGTTGGAACAGTCTGAACTTTCAACCTAAAAATAGAATCTAAATGATGATCTGAGCAGTCAAACACAAAACAACCATACTTCAACACCTAGTGATTTACTAAATCTGACATTACGTTCCATATGTTGCTTTGAAGTTGGCTGCATAATCAGGTTGACTAAAGGCTCAGATTAGAATCACATGTGTAGGTATCAAGTCCTGACTTTAGGCCATTCGTTGATAACGCTGCCACCACGGTTTTAAATAGGAGGTTTCAGGTGGGACACACTTTGTCGGTGAGAGAATGCTGTTTGCATGTCAGGCGGCACCTCTAACGAATGCATAATTTGAGAACAGTTCCGATTAAGAAACTGATCAAAGCGATCAATCAAGCATTGTTACCTCATACTGTGGTAAGTCAATCAAATGAATATCTTTCACAAATAATAGTAGACATCTTTTGATGCTATTCAAAAAAGTAGATGTACCAGTGAGTTGAACATCATCCATGAACATGACTAGAGTGTACTGTAACTCGAGCCGTCCCTCGTCATAACGATGAGGCAAATCCCAAAAAACCTAAGATGCAAGCGGATGAAGCAATGCTGCGGAAAAATAAACAAGTTACAGGTGCTGACGTTTCATTGGTTGCGGCACATTGCCATCCCCAATGCTGTTTTTAACCAATGACCCCAGCAATCATGAGGTCTCCAACGGGGTATGAAAATCGTCTGACTGACTTTGAAGCTTCTTTACTTCCTTAATGATGTCCACCGTTCTCCATGTTTCTGAGTTGTCAGCAGCTCGCAGACAGTGGTAGTTTTCGAGGAACGTGATTGGACTAACAGCGAGTCTGCGATGAAATTGTAGAGTACACTGTTAGTTTTAAAGTCTGCGTCGAACAGCATACCCCCGACCTGTGTATTGAAACATCAACGTTGCAGGTATTGTATGAGCTACTGATGTAAAGAACCTTTTTTAATACACTGATGAGGTTTTACAAGTAGAGCTATATGGCTTTGGTCAGATACATTATTACAACAACCAACGACTTATACGACGAGTCGCCTTAGTCCAGCATTCGCAGGCCTTAAGCAGGATAGTCAGGTATAAGATACCCTCTCGGATTTCTTGTTTACTAATGGATAATATTTTACAGTATGGAATATATGGTTGCAACTCATCGTAGATTGTGTTTTTTACAATTTCGAGAAACGAGTTAATAAGGTTAACAACGTGTAATTTACGAGTTTACAACGAACACCCTCTTGAAAACTTGACGTACGAGATGGGCTTCACAGGTTTTCGGCGTGCTAGTCTACACTGATGTCCAGTAAGTTAGCGCTGACGCAAAAGATTCTGACTAACCTCAGTGGACTCTACTCTTCAACATTTTATACTATTGATTTTACTTAGTTTTGAATACAGCTCAATCTCCAACTGGTATGCTTCTAAAGCTGATCACCTGGAGATAAGTAGTTCTTGTTGGCCGCTTAAATGCCTGTTACTCCCTATGAAGATTTGGTCTTTTACGTGGATGCACGTATTGAAATACTCACTTGATGAAACCTTCAAAAAGTCAGTGACTATCCAATGGCATGCTAGTGCAGCCGATTTATACTACCTGGTTTCAAGTTGAACATCACCCACAATTGATCGCAGATGTCGCATTCTCATAGACTTTCCAGTCGGCCCCTTTCGAAAAGAAGCACTAAACTCGAGTTTTGCTTTCATTAGAGCTCGTCACTGGTGCATATCATCGCCACCGCCGGGACTTGAACCACGGACATTCAGTTCATGAGGCAACCGCGTTTACCACTGCGCCATTGACCTCACGTTAGGCACGACCGAATTATCATATGTGAACGCTCAACCACTTTCGCTTGTGAGTAATGATCAGGTTGCCCGATCGTCTCGAAATGGAGACACAGTTACTGTCCTGTTAACTCCAATCGATAACCCCGCGATTAGGACAGCTGCGATCAATTGTGGGTGATGTTCAACTTGAAATTAACCAAATCCCCGACTTCCTGGTTCTTGTATCACCTCATTCCAGTTAACATTGTGGTACCTCCTCAAGAATTTGCTAATAGAAGTAACCCAGGAGACTCCACTGACTGACAGGCCAAAGATAACGGTCACCCAATGATACATCGTTGCAAACATATGAACCGCGGGTCAAAATACAGAGCAGCTTGCTCGTCTTCATGAAGTCGTTCAACCATTAAATTCTCAATAGTTTCTAGTAACTTTGTATCTATCCTACTGTCATTTCAAATAATAGTCCGGTAACTTGACATATTGTTAACCCTGTAGGAATGCTGATGATCCTCTAGGGTGCAGATTATGTACAGCACAGTTTGCGCGTGCGTTATTGATTTTTGAGGATATGAAAGACGGAAGATTTCACCAAATATTTGATACTGTGCTAGTGAACTATACCATACGGTTTTGGATTAGTGTAAACGAGTTAAGTCGCGTATCACAGAGGTTATTACGTGATAATCCGTGTAAACAGCTTTGTGGTCATCCTGCTGATACTGGGGAACCTAGCAAATTAGTTTCCTGCATGGTAAATGCAGGTATGCACTAGTAATCTTCCCTGTTTTCTACGAGTTTCTGCGGAGTTAATGTTGGTAATGATCTGCTATGCCTAGTGAAATGTAACTGGAAACAAATTTGTTCGCTTCACATTGATTTTAACAACTTGTTTTCCTCCGTCATTTGTTTTTGAATAGGCCTTTCTCTAAAAAATAATATTTGTACTCACCTTTTATATCGTAACCTGTAGGAACAGATCTGAATGACAACACAAACATGAACCTAGGCTTGCCTACAAACGTCTATCGATAAGCCCTTGTACTATATTATCATTTAAGACAGTTCGCTGTGTGCTATTTTCCTTAAGATGATTGGGGTTGCCCTAAGTAATGTTGTTCACACAATGTTTCAGTTCAAAATCACTGAATACTGGATGCATGAACATATAAGTAGAACAAAAATGTTTCATATAGCGTGCACTAACGAGTTTCTGATCACATCTGCTGCTGAAAGAAACGATTTACAACAGACAGGTATTTAAAATACTTAGTGGAGCGGAAAACAAGAAATACTTTCTACCAAAGTGATTAAAGTTTTGATCATCACGTTTGCGGAATATGCATTAGCTTCTTTAATTTTCACATGACAGTTTGTATATGGTAAATAACAACTGTAACAAACACCGTTGTAACGAGAATATGGTTAGTTCGACAATACACCTGGCACTGTTCACAAGGATATGGGTTTAAGTGTTCATTATAACAAACATCTCCTATATATCCGTATGCGCTAAAACCCAATACAAGGAGAAATCATGGCTCAACAGATTTTGCGTCATAATTGTCTTATTGCTTGATTCGACTTGCTATAACTGCACATAAATCCGACGGCTTTTTTGCATCTTGTAATAGGGCACTTGGAAAACTTGAATGACATGAAGTTTATGGAAGCCGGGTGACATACAAAGTACAATTAAACAGATGCTGTTGCGAATCACAAAACGCATGCAGCAATCAGACCCACGTATTACTAGTACAATCTAACTACATAACATATGCTGGCCACAACGTTCAGGTCAATGTACACAACAGTTTTTCGTGTCATCCTCTCATATTAAATTGTAACCGTAAATATATGAATAAATTTGGGATAACTAGGTTTGACAATACTTATCCTTCGGCGCAATCATTGGAGGGATTTTGTTCTCTACTGGTAGCCAGTTGTGCATGCAAGCCCTCTTATAATAGATGGAGTAGAACAAAAGTCCGAGACGGCAGGTAATATTAAGAACCACGATCTGTGCTTTGTTTCCGACCTGAACCACTGACAAGGTCATCAGTCTCAATAGAATTGGCGAAGACTAATGTTTGGATATGGATTCGTTCCTGGCCCAAGGCAGTGTCGTAGATATTATAGATACCGTTGAGCAGATGACATACATAAACCCGACGATCGCGATGAAGGATAACTGCTCCTTTCTTTGACTGCTTCTAGTTTTGTTTGCCCCGTTAAAACCTTGCACCGTTTCCGCAAAATTCGATAAAACAGTCCCTCCTTAGTCTATGACAAAGTAGGGAAGGAATTTTATAGATGTGGCAGACTACGGCGAACCTAAACTATGGAGGCTGTCTCGCATGTATTCAGCTGTGAGCACGTAGAAATTTCCTTACTGATGAGTAATCAGGGATATGGTTAACTTCAATTAAGAGTCACTGATTTTGATCGCAGCCTTCGCACTCAGGTAGACATTGTAACCAGCTCCATCGAAAAAAAAGCACTAGATTCAAGTTTTGCCTTCATTAGAGCTCGTCAGTAATGCATATACTTGCTACTGCTGGAACTAAAACTCTGGCTATGCTCTCATGAGACATCCATGTTGACTACTATGCCACTGACCTCAAACTAGACGACCGAATTACCGTATGTGAACGCTCAATCACTTTCGCTTGCGAGTACTGATCAGATTGCTCGGTCGTCTCCGTAGAAAGCACAGTTAATGTCTGTTAAATCCACTCGATAATCCCACGATTGGGACTTCCTAGACAGGCCGAAATCTCCGATCAAATTAAACCTGCCAAGCGACATGTTAGATCACTGGGGAATAGTCAGCAATTCGCTTAATTTCAAGTTGAACGGCAGTCACATTTATTCGTAGCCTTCACATTCAGACAGACTTTCCAGCCAGCTTCTCTCGGAAAGAAGCAACAGACTTGAGTTTCGTTCACTCTTTTGTAATAACTTACGATTAATAAGTCTTCTTACGTTAACTATGTAGAGGTGAAACTACTAAGGTGAACATTAGAATGTTGGATATTTCGAGGAATTCTCAGTGCTTTTTTGACAACATTGAAACCAGCCAGCTTTGTTAGGCTGTTTTTCACAGAACAATTTTAATCTCTCACCTTTCCAGTCTGTTCGATCATATGAGTCAAGCACTCAATTTTGTTACATCTGCGGTCAACCTGTCAATCCTTACAAGTGCATCATGTTAACAGATCGTGTCTACCACCCAAATTGTGCAAAATGTCAAACATGTCAAATACCACTGGGGTAAGTTTGCATGCCATCTTGACAGATGTGTTGCATACTTCATACTTTCAACACACTGCTGTCACCACATTGTTTTCTATGTACTACTCTAATTCAGAGCCATCAACACGTCTGTTTTGCTTATTTCAGGCTGTCAACTTACCGTGATTTTGAAAACACGCTATACTGTCTACCACATTATGCACAGGCTGGTGAGTTTGTTACTCAGTATTGTATGGTGGCCACCATATTGAAGTCATACATGTGCCAAATCCCTCAAGACATAAAACTCTTGAAAAAAGTCGTCAAAGGAAGCCTGAAATAATGAATCACATAAAATATTTATCCCGAAATAGACGAAACTGAATGACATCCTACTGGTCCAAGATATTTGTACGATGCGATCGTAATAATGCCGTTACAACACTAGGAGGCCTCCTCTAATAGTACGATTCAAGCCTTGGGTGTCCTGCTCACTTTTAGTTGATACCATCAAAAATCATTTTACTTCGGCTTGCATTCGTACAGTATATTTATTTTATTCATGACTGCACTATCCATTGATGAAATGCGCAATCGTGTGTTGATGAGTCGTAAGAAGGTCGAAAATTTCATTCAGTTTCATCCAAGGTCATAATGGATGCTTGTTCTATTGAAGACCAGTGACAAGCGGTTACGCGATTTTAGCATGTAGAAGAAAGAAATCCAACTCTTGAGGAAAGTAGTTTATTCAGCTTCCTGCATTCCTGACGACCGTGATTCTGTAGTCACGCCGGTACATGTCTGAGCACCCAAATGACACTTATTTATGGGTTGTGGGTTTGCTTTTCCCACATGTCTAGTACTGATGAAGTAGAACAATGTCGAACCAGCTGTCCGCCGCTTTTTAAGTCAGTTCTGCTGTACCGGTGGATGCTTGTTTGTATAAAGGCCAGTCATGAACTATTGATGGACTTCATTCAGCAGGCGAAAGGAAGCGTAACAATTGAGGAAAATAGTGCATGAATTTGTTTACGATAAAAATGTTAGGCAAAATGTGTACCTAGATCTTGCTATCTAGTCACTTCCACTCAGTTAGGCATACAAACTGATGATTAAAAGTGTACACGCTTACTAACCAACTATTGAAACATGCCTAGTATAAGCAAACTGTTATCCATCCCAAAAGCGTCAGATACATGTCTGATAGGTTACATTGTATCTGAACGATTGGTGTGATGCGTAAGTTGGCCACTTGCAGAAAAATTTGCTAGCAACTTGCTACACTTTGGTTACCTCACTCACCTAAGCGCATGTGGTATGTACCCCTAGGAAAGACTGATGATCACTGACCTGTGTAGTCGTAAAAACGAACAAAGTGTGATTTAGGCAAAAGCTTGTCGTGTTTATTGAAGTTTATCTGCTGAGTGTCATTATCTGCAGTAACATGGAATCCATCGGGTTCATTATTCAAAATGGAGTACCATGAAGTTGGAGCATCAAATTTGTAAGCATGCGGAAGTGCAGTAAGTTAAAAGCGACATGAGTTACTAGATTAACTGCTACACGAATATATATCTACGAAGCCAAGTCATTTGTAACATAATCGTAGACGACACTGTTTACCGTTCGAACAATTCTACTTTAACATGTGGGCAACTGAAGTATTAACTACATTTAACAAAAACACCTGTGACATCGCCCATCCATGCGTGTGCTTTTCTTTTCTACTCTATCCTCACTGTGAATGCAGTTGCTGAATCCAAAGAAAGATTTCGACGTTCGTCATCAGTCCAAGCCTCTGCCCGACGTAGATCGGTGAGTAGTTCGAATGAAATTTCAGGTACCTAGTGTGACACCTCAAACTGCTTATCATACAGTTATGCAAACGTTTCGGAATATGGAATTACATCCTATGATTTTAGGATACTTTTGTCGGGTTGATTGGCTTAATTTTACAGTGTACATCTATTGTTTTATTTTGTCTCAAAACTAATCAAGAGTATTTAACAGGTGAAGATTTGTGGCAACAAACATTTTACAAAGTGATGACTGTGATTTTGAATGTGCGTTCCTGTGGTTGACGCTTCTACCAGACCACATAAAAGATGTCAGCTGGGGATATCTTTAATCTGTTCTGACGTTTACTGTTGATGTAATGAATAAGGTGCGCGCCATGAGGCAACAGACAATGGCAGCAGAACGAGTGAGACGAAATCCGACCTCATCCATAGCAAAGCACATCATGGAAACAGGTCACGTTGTTGACCCCGCCAATTCGTTTCATGTGTTGTTGCGTAATCGGAATCCGAAGTTACTTGCCTTCTCCGAAGCTATGCTAATCAATACTCGCCGTCCGGTCCTGTGTGTGCATAAACGGTTGACTCACGCAGTGTGTCTGCCCTGGAACTGATAACAGTCTTTGTTTTGTGTAAACCCAATCGTTGATTGTTTCTATTGTTGTTGCTATCCGCATGTCCTACATATTCCAATGTTTTACGTTCGTGACTGAAGAGAATAAACGAAATGTTAGCATCTCGCGACGTATGTCTTCTATCGTTACCGGTGAATTGGATCAAGGGAACGCAGTGTTTTAAATAAGACAATTGTCAATAGGTTTGTTCAAGAACTAGAGGTCGTAAACGACGTGGATGAACGACTGCCACGTAAATTAGGTTTTTCATTGTAACCGACGACGTTCACACTTCGAGAGTGAAATCTTCAATATGTGATAGTTGTACGGTAATGTATAAATATAATTATTACTTTGCTTCTAAGACAATTCGATATGGATTCATTATTGTCCTCGAACTTTACGTCATCTGAGGAATATTTGAGACCTCTTACGATCGAAAGAACATTTGGTTATACAAAAATTCCAATGGTTTTTGATGACACCCGATTTGGCCAACGCCAAACGTTGGTCATCTGGTATTTTGAAAAGTTTCTTCAAAAACTGTTCTGGAATTATTACTTCAGCAAGTCTTTACACTAGAGTAAATTAGATTTTCGACGCACTGCTTCACAACACCGCTTTTGATCAGTCATAGTTACTAGGGATTATGAATGTTCTAACACTAGACATGAACGCTTTCGTTGAGTGGAATGAACAATTTGCATTATTGGACAATTGCCACTACCCATATTCTACACTGATTTATATGCACAAACTCAGATCTATTCATTACTGCTTTTTCCAATGTTATCTACAGATCGGATTCCCCAGTTCCCCAACACCGTCTCAAACCTCTACAGTATCTAGAACTCCTTCGCTTCGACGAAGTCAGAACGCCTGGGTTAGTAACTTAACGCTGTATAATTGTTACGGACTTTCCATTCATTTATCATCATAATTGACTCCTGATCATGGTCGGTGAATGGACATAGCAAAGGTGGAAGAAGCCTGTTACCATCTTCACTGGTATGATCCAGAAACACCGGACGTTAACGAAGTGTTCATTTCAGACATTTTAACAATTATCATGTTGCTAGCTTTGTTTGCATTCAAAGGAAATGTGAACCTTAAGGGTAACTGATGATGAGTGCAGAAGTAAGGGGTGAAGACACAATGGGTAAACTCAGAGATTATTATGAAAAATCTTAGAAACGAAATGTGAAAGACTCTATATGAAAAGTAAAAGATTGAGAATCCTGTATTTACACGATCACCTACAATTTCCTCCTAATGTATACTATTCTCATGCATGGGTAATGGAACTCAAGATGAGCTGTATAAAGTACTCACTGATTATGTGAGTTTTCGAGTGATACGCAACATATAAAAGTGATGGTCTATATAGTGTATCAAAAAGACAGCGATTCTTCACATACGTTGTGGATCATTTTCATCGGATTTCCTTTGTGAACAATCAAGTAGCTTTGACTTAAAGCTACTATTAATTAAATTTAGAAAACCTAGCGAACTGCAGGAAGTTATCTCATGTCTACATGTTAGGATTTCCAAAATTAGTCCTGTTAGTAAAATTTCTAACATTTAGGTATACGTTTTTAATCACTTGAAACTTGTGGAAATGGAACCATTTTTATTCAACATCACTACAATGTAGCGCAACTACGTAAAGAGATACTGCAACTCCTTTTCGATAAACGTCAAATGTGTTTACGCTAAGATTATACATACTTGTGAAGATTGCCTACTATGAAGACTATAAAATGAGTAGCATACATATTGGTCCATGCTTTCCAATCAGGATAATCCACACTTCCGATTTCGTCAAAGCTAGTAACTAGCGCGATTGTTTGCAGCGGCAGGAATTTAAGACGATTATACTCACCGACGCGCACGTGGCCTCAAACAAGCTTGGCATATTTATTTGCACTCCGGTTGAATGATCGTTTCCACCGATTAGGCGAAAAGTGGCCAACAGGAACCCTTCAAAAGGGTATGGAGCAGCTATGAACACCTGGTCAGTGAAAGGCCGTACAATTCTACTTATATCTAACACGTATAAAACTCAGGTTTGACACGTTTTTTCCTTAAAGGCTAGTTGATACATCCAGCTGAATATGAAAAATCCTGCTATATGCTATTTATGAGTAGGTTGTATTAATCGAGCTAACATAATATTCTACATGACTACTCTGTCTGGTTTATTTGGAGAGCTGGCCAAAAATGAAATGTAATCTATGAATTTGCCACAAGCAAAACTGTCATATACGACGTCCAACAATGATTCTGGTCCAGACATTTGTGTACCATTTTGGAAAAGATCAATACATTTTCCCCAATGATCAGATAGAATTCACTATCTAGGACACAACACCTGTCTAATTACAACGAGACAGTTACTCTTGGTTCCGTAAAACTAATAAAGATTTCCAGTTGTTTATTCATTGTTCTCTTGTTTACACCTTAATATGTGTTGCTAAATTAAGCTGTAGCTAACTAGGGATCACCAATTAAATGCGAACTCGCCTTTCAATCTCTCAATCAAGTGCGATATTTTGATATAATTATTACGTCCTCAATTTGGTCTGACTGTTTTCTTCATTAGTGAATAACTTTACTTCCCTAGTCTGCCTTGTTTATCCATTTTGAATGGGGTGTGAAATGAAAGTGGAGTTTTCGCGTGCTTAATTTCACTCTGAAACAATTGTGATTTGTTCCTCAGTTAGCATTTCTCAGTAATGTCAGCTTTTGCTTCACTTTTGTTCTATACCACACAGAGTGTGTATGATATGCAATTGGACACCTTGAAATCGAAATTACAGAATATGGATCGTTCTTCCCACCAGCAGTCAGTTGATAACGTGAGTAGCTTCTTGTGTGTACTTCAATGTTTGTTCATGGTGGTAACCATAGCCGTATCTACTACATAGTGCAGCTGCGCCTTTAACAGATGCGGCTGTAGGTTTGAATGTCACCTCGCTGGTCCATACCCTCGATGACTACTTTATTACAAAAAATGGCGAGAGTCCCCTTGAGAGCCAAGGCTGTTATTTAGCGGATCACCAACTGGCAACGTATTCAATACTGAATAATTGCCTCTTACATGAGGTCAACATTTACTAGATCAGTGAATTAAGGATGTTCGTTCGTGATGTCAGCATTGAATTGTACTTTTCATACGCGAACATAGGTTAACACTTAATAAACTATTCAACAACAGAGTGCAGTGAAATGTTTCCAACTGGTTTCGGTGCAGTCAAATAGACCAAATGATAGGGAGTATTATTCCGCACCGTTTACGCTTCATCAAGTGACTGCCCCACCAGCACAGACGTAGTTAAATGCATAGCTTTTCAACAAAACTGAACTAACCTCATGTTTGGCGATCACCAACAAGTATTTGATTAGGTTACCCAACGACCTGCAACAACCCCGGTGTCGTTGTCAAAACATGAATAAACTGCATTGTGTTTAATGTACTTAATTTCCACAGGTGACTCTAATACCTACTGTTGCGTCAGCTCCACCTCCGAAAGTTACCCCTCCACAAACACCTACACTGGTGAATGTCCCGACGGTAAGCCAGTAGTTTTTGTTGGGAAGCATACGTTTAACCTGATAACCAATACAGATAGAATCTCAAAAGTTGGTTGTTTTCTCATCTACAGTTGCAAAATAAGCACAACACCCGAGAGTACGGTACAGAAAATCAAGCGTGACGCCACTTTCTGTAGTTAAAGTGAAAGTTGTTCGCGATTTACACTCCGGCCCATTACTGTGTAAACCCTGCTAGTTTTCAGATGTGATAACTCTGTATTTTAGAATGTATAGATCTTTTTGTACTACAGACCTCTTTTTGGACAAGCTTACATCGATTGAAACTCTTTGGTGAAAGTACTTTCTAAAAGTTTTTCTTGCAAATAGCCATAAGGTGAGACAATAAAGATTAACTGTTTCCTGTCGCTCTATTTAGTGTCGTGTAACCGAAGGAGACAGGATTATACATAATCTGTGAAAACCGAACTATTTAGCAACGAGGTTGTGTTAGTTGTCAACCTTTTTGGGAACCTTGCTGAGCCAAGTTTGTGCTGCATTTTGGTGTACAGACATTCATATATTCTCCGGACTAACGTTTTCAACACCAATACCACCATCCCATACACAAATCTGTATCTAGCCTCATTGATTGTACATGATACCACACATTACGCTTAAACAAGCGACACAACTACAAGTGTCATTCTATATGTATGTTTGACCCGCAGATTAAACGCCCGAATGTCTTAATATCACCTGGTCGAGCTTGTTCCAACAACTTGACACACTTTGTATACCCCGTCATCAAGACCACTGACCTCAGTCCATCTGAATCCTGTTTATTTAAGCCTTCATGATTTATTGTGATGCTTGATAGTGATAGGTTCCTCCATGCGTTAGCCATTAACAAAAGCAAACACACTTCATTTATAATATCTGAGGATATTGTCCGTTGAAGTCTTCAGAAAATAGATTTTAGTCACATTTTCAGTCAACTGTATCACGGCTTCGGTTCAACTGATTATTAGGCAATAGATATACATGGCCTAACCGTAAATTTGTTTACGATTGATGATAACTGAAGCTGATTGTGGATTCCTCCTTAGACACCTCCAAACAAATCGTACGGGCGGTGTTTCGTTTGTCAACGGGAAGTCCATCCAACAAACTATTTACCCCTGGACGGCCTGCTCTATCACTTCGAGTGCCTGAAATGCGCAAAATGTGGTCGACGTCTGGGGTAAGCAAAACAGTCAAGCGAACAAACTTACTATCCAAGAGTTTGAATATTATATTAAGTGGCAGGCTGAGAGAGTTCGCCCGATATTTGTTACCATTTAAGATGTTATGATATTCTACTATGTAACAACCACGTTGCACGAGCATTTGTATGAAGGTTCAGTGAGTTTTCAACAGACTGTTCGGTATTTTACGTTTATGACAATCGTAATTTTGCCTCGTGGATACTCATTAACAACGCTGTCAGTTTGACAATAACGCTTAGTGCGAGTTGAAAGTGCCCAAAAGTAGATTTTTTGTTCAATGGATCATCATCATAGACAGCAATATATTAGCGGTTTACGCTGATGCTTAACTGCCATACAATCACGAAGAAGAAGGAGCAACCCCTGTTTAGGAAGAGAGGAGAAAAAAAGATGGAAGGGAGGGGACCTAATCACTTAAAATAGCTACGTCTACATTCAAACATACAACATCAAGGCGCCTACACCTTGCAAACAAACAACCGAGCTGTAAGTGAAAGCAAGGCGTCAGCAACAAGACAGCTCTCTTACGGCTTCCACTTCCCCGCGTCATTAAATGCACTCACTTCACAGAAAACTCGGCCAAACAACCACAACATTGATGCCACTGAGTTCGATTACATGCCGTCTCACCTAACGTCTCAAACCACTGATTCTGAGAGTCACGAGGGTCCCAGCCCGAGAGACGAACCCGAACTATATTGACCAACCTTTTCGTGGACGACTTCATTTGTCTACGCCAGATCATCATCTGTCCACCTCGCATCTTGCGCCAATCGGCCGCAACGTCGGCAAAGAATGCTCGGTGTGGCACATGACAGAACTCGTTTGACAATCAGTACTGAACACCAGCAACAACTGCAACAGTTACATTTGTGCTCTCATCAACCTGAATAATGAACTTTACGGTCATTATGGCATACCGGTAACGCCCATACGCGGCTATTGAATTCAACTAAAGCTTCGTCATGGACCATTGAATCTATAGCCAGTTTGCCTTGGTTAACATGATCGGGACATCGGGCCATCCCACCATTAATGATATAGCCGGATTTAAGCGCTGACTCAGTTTCTCATCCAGGACAACTAATGAGACAGCCTCGACCTGATCATATAATCATTGCTATTCCTACGCGCATTCGATTAGACTTTAACGGTTACAACGCGGTCGATCAGTTTTAAGTAAGTCGGGGAATATGCATTGGTGTGATTGACCACGCTTCCTCGTACTTACCAGATAGGCTCTGATAATCCGGCTCATTGGCCAATCGCTCCGAACACCTCCTACGTTTGTTCCGTTCAGTCATTCATAATCGTTCCTAATCATCATTCAACCCTATTTTCTCTTATCATGTTGAATAAAGTGATATGACTGTGCATGTGGTCGTGTGCGGGATCCGGTGATTCCGTTGCTTGCCTTAAATAACTGCGTTTCTTATTTTAGGGGTGCTTTTTTTTCAGACTTCTATTTCTAGCTAGTGACGCGCACCATCTGTTTCACTCCGGGATTTGAGCAAAATAAGAAATTTGACCTGATTCCACAAGAACTCGCAACCCGCGTCACACTGTAATCAATCAATCAAGCGCACGGACTTATGATGGTTTTCAACCCAACAGTTGCTATATTCTGACCTTGTTCCAGTGAAATGAATCTACCTACTTGTCAACCATATACAAGGCACCTTCGCGCAATCTCTGTGATCCTGAAGGTGTTATTTTGTATGCCAACATATGTCCAACCATGGAGTGGCTGCGCACTTCCAGATAGCTTATTACGGAAGGGCTTAAGAGGCAAATAAATGTGTATACCTCTTTAACAGGTATAATGATGTCACGTTGTGGTTTAGTGTTACACGTAATCGATGGAGAGAAAATATGGATGCGGTTCTGTTAGTCACGCGAGGTTGGAGGCGACCGCTGATGATTATTGTTGAATACTTCAACCAGCTGGCAGTTCAGTCGGCCCTTTTGTAGCAAAACATTAGAAATGGAAAAGCGAAAATGGCAAGCGCCAATTGCAGACGGTGTGTACAATCACGTATGCGTGCCCACTTTTGTACGAAGTTCCTTTTCCCTTAAATGTTACTGTGACCTCGACATTCGGGACATTTATTTATATGTTAATTTCGGAACAGCGGTTCGTTTTTTTCCATAGGATAGTAGAGGCTGGATGTATGACGGAATGAGTTTGCATTTTAGCTCGTGAAAATATATGGACCTTTCGCATGCATCTTTTGCTTCTTTTGCTTGTACACATAATATAAAACAGCATCTTTGCTTTCATTGGATTGGCTGCTTTCAACTGTTTTGAGAAAGAAGTAAAGGTTGAACCTTGCCTTCACCCAGGAGCGTGGTGCATTCTGCCTGTTGTCTTGTGATATGGTCTAATTGAATTTTAGATGCCGGCTTAGGTAAAAGTATTTAGACGAACCGGCCACTAAAGCAAAAGCAATCTATGCACACTTTTAGATATACTACTGAACATACTTTCCACTCAGCTATGGCTGTTTTGAACCTGGTGGATACAATTTGCTCACACTTGGTTAGTACGGGTAGACGCGACTCATTTCGTATAGCTATTTTTCGTTGGATACGGCGGCAACAACGCTTATTGGCCATCACAGATAACACAGATGTAATTGGTAACCGAGTAGACAAGCTTGACTTACAAATTGGTAGGTTTACTGTGAGAACCACGTTCGGACTGTCTTTATAATGATTGGAGTTAAAGTGGCACTGGTCGCGGAGTGTTGGTTTGATGGTGGAATACGTTTTTTGACCACTACTGCAACAACTATTGTAATGATAAGAACGAACAATAAAACCTAAATACATATATGTACTGCCAAGTAAGCAATTCACACTGGAAGTTACGTGTTGTGTCTTCTGTTACTAGGAGATATACATTCAAAGAACTCGGAGGAAAGACGTACTGCCCAGAGGATTATGCGGCAGCCATCAGTAACAAGGGTGAGTGTTGATATAAAAAAGACTTCCGTGGGCACAAGTAACTAATTTTCTCAAATATTTTCCCACACATTGTAATCGTTTTCAGAAAAATGTTAACTAGTCAGCCGAAATCATCCTCCACTTGGAAACAGCATACAATTCTAACATCGTAAACACGGTCTGATTGTTAACCGGAGGCAAGAAGCTCGTTTTTCTTTAGGACAAACCTCGAAAACCGCCGGTATTCGGGTCCCAGTCCTGCCCACCATCCGAAGGAACGCAGCCTGCAGTATCACTGTGAAACGTTAACAATTTTTATCCATGTTAGCTCCCGAAACCAACCCTTCGAAAACCTACTGACAAAAAGCAAGATGTGATCCAATCTGTGTGATACCCGTTAACGTTTCACATATTCGCCGTCCAGTGTTCGTCGCAGGTTGGTCTTAACAGGCAGAAGGTTAGGTTTTGGAGTGTGCACACCAGCACATTTGCCGTTAAGAGGGTTTGATCCGCGTTGTTCATGCTGTGAGAGGCATAATGCACAGAAAACAGCAGGCTAGATATGGTAAAAAGGATTATTAGAGTTAGTCTGGGTCATAAATGTTAAATCAGTTTGACTCCTTGAATGAGTGGCAGTTCCCCTTGTAGACAATGAAGTAACTTTGACTGAGTTCGGTGGTTGCATCTGCATTCCAATCAGATGACAGATTAGGTAATGGTATACCCTGCAACAGGGTAGAAGCGCTGAATCAAGATGTTTCTTTGAGGAACAGGGCACAAATTTAGAACAGACTGGTATGAGTCGAAGGCCCTGTACGTCGCGCGCAAAACGTACATAAACTAAAACCAACGCATCCGTTATCCATAGCATGCAGCCTTAGTTTATCCCAGTCTTCAAAAATCGCCGCTCGACTATCTTAAGGCTGAAGGTAAATTGGCATTTTAGCTGGTTTCTCTGAGGTGGTAGACCCAAAAGTTTACGAGGATTTCTACCAGCCATATTGAACACATTAATAGTTAACAGGGCAACTGGCCTGTTACACCAGCTGCAACATGCGACAGAGTGAAAGCATGGAAAATGTTTCTGTTAGTGACGAGGCCACAATGCAAACCTAAAACTATGGTGAAATCAAACAAGCGTGAGCCAGAGTCAATAAACAAAGTGGTATTAGTCACAAGGTAGCACGCTGTGGTGCAAAACGTGGAACTATGCACGGTGACATCATCACACAGTAAACATGATGCATAAGCACACACGACAGACTATGTGTCAATCAAACTGGACTAGTTGATCTCCGAGAATATTTGGAAAGTCTCTGCACCTGCCAAACTTCTCCAATATCTGTTTGCCATCGATTGAAGTTAACAGACAGTAACTGTGTCTCCTCTCGAGGCAATCGGGCAACCTGATCATTAATCACGAGAAAAAGTGACGAAGTGTTCCCATATGATAATTCGGTCGTGCCTAACGTGAGGTCAATGGCGCAGTGGTAGACACGGTTGGCTCATGAACAATGTGGCCGTGGTTCTAGTCCCGACAGTGGCGAGGATATGCACCAGTGACGGACTCTAATGAGAGCGAAACTCGAGTCTATAGCTTCTTTTCGAAAGTAACCGACTGAAAAGTCTATGGGAACGCAATAGCTGCGATTTATTGTGGGTGATGTTCAATTTACATGGAAATCAAAATCCCATACTACTCATCAGAAATACTATTTTCGTTCATTATTTCCGAAATCCGTCGCCGACTACCGGATGACCGAATGATCATTCTGCCAGTCAACTAGCCATTCAGACAAGGTTTGATAGGTTTTACTGAGCAACACACCCCAAACCGAATTGAGAATCGACAGCCTCGTCAACTCGAAAGAAGCATACGCACAGAGATATCATACGACGTGGTGCACTTTAATTTCAGGTTGAACAACACTCACATTCGAACACAACCTTCGCATTCAGATAGACTTTCCAGCCAGCCCCTGACGACAAGAAACATTAGGCTCAAATTTTTCTTCTGTCAGAGTCCGTTAGTAGTCTATATTGATGTACATGGTCGGGATTAGAACTTCAGTTCAAGTTTAAATCGAGTGGCCCGTTCGGCAGTTGATTCTTCTCAATGATAAAAGCTGTCAAGTAATTTTTGTTACAAGAGAATCAATTTCACACTTCAGGATGGCTCTTTCGACGCTGCAGAGAGAGCCTAAACTACCATCATTTCAACAAAGACTATCCAGGAGTACGATCTGGTTTTTGTGGCTACAAAACACGTTCGACCTAAAATGTCGGTTACTGCTAGGCCTCCCATACAAGGTATGTGAAAAATTCTCTTTCACAGTGCATATAAATGCCTTTAGTGATCTTTTCTTGATCTCGATCGTTCTGGACTAGATCGGTTTTTTAGTTCTTGCGCGTTCGAGTAGTGTCATACCACTCCCAAGCATATCTACAATGTACAAAACAAGTTGAGTAACCTGACGGAACATTTTTCAGCGATCAGACAAATCGTATTAGAAATTAAACTCAAATAAGTTAACCAGGTTTCTACCGGCATCAAACAATAGCACATTAAAACAGTTCCAACGTTTCGGTCAATTTCGGTGTTGTCTCCCAACTCAACGTTTTTCTTCCTATAGGGCGTTCGAGGGAATTACCCGACAAACTAAGTAAATCGTCACATATTTGTCACCAAGTCAAAACACCACGGTTTAATTACACATCATAAATGCGTCCAAAGTTTTAAGGAAAGCCATCATAAACCATAAAAGTTAACGTTTAGTTGTATGCTATCATAAATTATCTTCTTAAAAATGGCCGGATAAGAGTACGATTAAATGAACAATCTGTCCACGGTGGTCTAATTGCATCCCGGTCTGTTAACAATGACAGTGCCGGTAAATTGATTGTGCTTCATTGAGTCTAAATAGTGTTGCATAATTACCTAATTTGCGTCAATGTTGTGTTGCATGTCATATCATCTGTATGACACATAATTGTCCAGGAACTTCAAGTGTCACAATCATTCAAATATAATAGCAATGAGTAGTGATAGATATAAAATGACATTTTGATTAGCACTTTTTGAATGTCTCCCTTTTGGAAGTCGTTTATATTTCTCTCAAAAGTGGACTATGTGAACTTAGCTCATTAATTTGCATATTTTGGTCGCAGGTTTCACATGTATCTAGTTGATAATTCAAGGCTTCATTTTTTCAACATCCTCCCAAATGCTCATGTAGATCAGACCATTGTGTACTTGGTGATGCCATAAGATTTATGACTTGTATGTTGAGGAATATGTTTACATTTTTCTTGGCTTTTCTGTTCTTCTGCGAGTAAGCGTGTACTTATTTTCTATTGAACTGAGTGCACTGGCCGTTTGTGCTTTACAATTGTTAATTATCGTGAAATTGACCTTCTTTTCTGCCCTGCTTCTAGTGCACGATTATGTTCCACCGGTGGAATCGAACACTCCCGCGGTAGGTGTTGTCGTTGGCAACTGTGTATTCCTGGTTATTTTTGTGTCATTTGTTGATGTCATTTTAAAACACCTATCTTCACCGGAAGAGCTACAGGCTAATGAGTTCCGGCCAGCCGTCAGTAGGCTGTCACTGAGTGAGGACTGTAAGAAATACTACCGAGTATCGACGATGTTCAAGAATAAATATGATTATGAACTGTTAATTTTCCGAGGAAGATTTTCAGATTATAGGTTTTGGCCACGAAAATAAAACTTACAAGCAATATTTGCTATTTGCTGTACAAAGCTCTTCCTTCGAAAAAGTGATCAATATGTCATCAACGGTTAACTACTAGTGCAAAAGACGGGATGGATCTCGAGTGAACATGTCCTTATGACGGTTTTATCTCTGACGAACGCTTTTTAAGATACAGGTCCCACTGTGATTATGAATCTTGGTTTGATGTTTAAGAAAAGAGAAAGAAAACAACATGTTTTCCACCTCCTGTGCGCCTCATTGGAGAACTAGTGAATGATAAAATGTTGGGTGTAAATGAGGAAGCATAGCCTCAACCAAAGCTTACTAAACACATTTAAGGCATACTTCAAAATATAGTAAACAGAGGCCAACTTCAAGCATCTTAACGACTTATATATATATATAATGGCTCGCCTTGATGTTCTGGAAGTGTCTCTCAAGAGTATGCTAAATCCACTTACGGATGACATCATTAGGACAGTTTCTGGCAAGTCACACCATGCTGTTAAACTAGGAACTCTGGCAAAGTGTACCTTGCAATTCAGACGATCTGCATGACACCACAGCATCAGAACAGTAGCCTTGGGCTTGTGGTTTGTGCCGGGCAAATGCAAAAGTTTGTTGATAGACGAGCCTTCAGTACAAGGTCGCATCTTCTCTGATACGTCCACACTGTAGGCAGAACTGTTCAGGTTATCACAATCTTCTCAAATATGGTAGGATATGTAGTGTCGTAGCCCATTTTATAGTCCCTCGTTGTACCTTCCGAATAGACAAAAGGTTCGTCAAAACTTATCGATGCAAGACAATGGAACACAAGTCAGTCAAACACAGTCACGGAATAATGTGAGTTAAAAGATGCAGACTGATGTGTGACTACGTGAATCGCTAAAGTCACTTTCTCGTTTCATGCCATAGAGGCCGGCGACAAGTCAAATTAATCTGAAGCAATCAGTCCAAGGCAACGAAATCGGACCTTTCTCCACTGAAAAAATGTTTAATAGAGCTTGATTAAAGGCGGTTGGGCTTCTGAAATCCAGCGTTGCCTAATGCTCAAGACTACAGGCAGTATTTCACTCTGTGTCACATTGTGTCATATGACCAAGTTGTTAATCTCGTCGGCATGAATATTTATCAGACTGTAATATTTTTAATTGAAATATGAGAGAAGGCAGAGATCTTAGTATGGCACTCTGTGACACACTGGGAGTAGAACGTTATCTATATTTTACACATTATCTTGGAGGTAATCGCTATCCTGAAGAGGTTGTATACTTTACTGTAACTTATTTATGGACCCCACGTATAATGTTAAGTGGCCTACTCAGTGCACTGTGAAAGACCCCAAAACAGATTGTTAACTGGTTTGCTTCACCGATTGTCCTCGGCAACTCTTCCCGAACGGCAAGCAAGGTGTGACATACTAAATGCCCTTTTGAAATCCCCCTTAATTTTTAAGCGACACTGTTAACTAACACAACAGCAGTGTGATCAGTCGATGTTTACCGAACTCTTTACAATCCCCACTTTTGAAGAAGGGTAACACGCGTTATATTGATTATGACAACTTTTTCTAATTACCTAAGAAAAGACGAGGTTCGTACCTCGCTATTTATTTACACAGACCATTGATAGACTTCGTAGAGGTATACGGTGCAAGCCTAAGTGTACTATGTACATCCATACTGCTGGTATTGGGTGTGTGTGCTAGAACTGCGGAGCTGGTTGGAAACATCTTCAGGTCATGACTACTGCGAACGTTGATACTGTCCGTAGTTTACGTGTGCATCTCACGTGTGTAACGCACACGAAATCCTCGGGGGTCTTTAAAGTCACAATGCTGTACAGCAGTTTCAGATGGACACCAGGTAATTGAGTCACCTGAGATTGATACTGACACTTACAGGTGTCAAAGACAAATTCAAAATAGATATTCGAAACCCAAAGTGGAATATTACCTAAGTTTTTTTGTTGTGCTACATACTGTTTACTTTGCTGGGGCCTACTTTCATCTAACCATACATACAGTACCGTGTGTTTTTCGGTCGTAAGTAGTTTTGATTTTCGGGAAGATCGGCATGCACTGTAACAAAAGTCAGGATTAAACGTTCAGAGACGATAGTGCTTGGGCATCAGAAAGATCAAACTTAGTAGTCGAGATATAGAGCAGCGGGTAGAACGACCTCACTTCGAAGACTAAATTAACCGTTCACCTAATCTTGAAGAACGTGTGTTTTACAGTCAACCTAAAAAGTTGGAAAATGTTCATAGTTGAATACTCGGCCGAAAGCTCAACGATCGCTACGTACAGAGAGTTATGTGTCATGGAATCATGAATAAGGCATAGTAGTTTTTCATTTGGTGAAACTGTTAAACCGGTCAGCGTTCGTTAGTGAGTAGGTTATTGATTATCCAGAGTGTCGTCAGTTCCAGTGATATATGTGAATGAGCTTCCGTGAAGCGGAACCAGCATGCACCGTTTCGTACAGTCACACTTTCACATCGGTTGTTACGTTTTT
This sequence comes from Paragonimus skrjabini miyazakii, assembly GCA_014338405.1. Classification (NCBI taxonomy): domain Eukaryota; kingdom Metazoa; phylum Platyhelminthes; class Trematoda; order Plagiorchiida; family Troglotrematidae; genus Paragonimus; species Paragonimus skrjabini miyazakii. The sequence goes on from JTDE01000070.1 coordinate 71,442, forward strand.
AAACCTACGGCCTACTGTAAAACACCTGTTTACTCTCTGCTAAAAAATTAACAGGAGGTGGTCCACATAGCGGGGCAGTGAAAGCCGTCAGGAAGCTGTCTTGCTGATGATGCCCTGCTTTCACTTGCAGCTCGGTTGTTTGTTTGCAAGGTGTAGACGCCTTGATGTTGTATGTTTGAATATGGGCGTAGCTATTTTTAATGATTAGGTCCCCTCTCCCCACTTTTTTCTCCCTTCTTCCTAAACAGGGTTTGTTTCTTCTTCATAGTTGTGTGGCAATCAAGCATCAGTGTAAATCATTGATGTATTGCTGTCTATGATGATGATGATGATCCACATAGCTGGAAAATGAACTCATGATTTTGCATCTGTACAATGTGTAGCCAGACCGGATTGAGGGTTGTGGTAATTTGTTTTGGACAGGCGTACGAGGGCAACTCTACTCATAAATAAAATCGGAGCTGATGGACAGCTTCCAAAAAACTGAACTTCAGATAAAAAAATAATCCCTTCATTTCTGTGTGTCATATAAAAGTACGCACACACGGTAATCAAGTAGTAACAAACGCCTCTTCATTTTTTAATCTGCTATCAGCCAAAGCGATCAATGTCTGTTGACAAAAACGTATGTTTCGAGTGCGGGAAAAAAGTCTACGCAACTGAGATGCTATGTGCCATGGAGCGAGTGTACCACAAAGGTTGCTTCAGATGTCAGCAATGCTTCGGAAGATTGGGGTAAGTCAATGCTGTTCAGTCTGCCTGCACATTTTGCTAACTTTATATGTTTCATTTATGTCGAACCTTCCGGAGTCTTCCAGCTTATCTGAGCTGAACGGACAGACTCGTGACGACCGTGCATCTTGTCAAGTAAAGCAATCATCCATGTGCAGTTCGGCGAGATTTTTTGTGGTTGCGGTCTGCACTTTTTAGGTACAACATAACAATACATAACCGGTGATGTCATACGTTGCAAGTAGTGCGTTTGAGTCGTGCGGTTTTTCAAGACAGACCCGAGTCGGTTGGTCGACGGTAACTTCAGCTGAACGTTTGTTTTGACAACGTTCGTGTACAATAGGCAGCACTGATCTATACGAATTTAGCTTCGCAACCGTTAGTGCCCACTACTTTTGTTTACGAATGACAAGATAAATCTCAGCAGATTGCTCATTCACGAAATTGGTTATTCTTTTGAACGAACCTATCCTGTTGTAGAGATTGTTTCCATGTGGAAGACTATTGGAGAATCAAACTTAATTTCGTCGAATATTTCACCAAACTGTAGTACGTGAACACTGTTTGCGTGAACATAAAGTGATAGAACAAATCAATCTGTGATTGTCGGACGTTCCGTACAGTTAATTATGTCCTTTTCCTGACGCTAGTGATGACTGCGTTCAAACTGAACTTACAGAATTAATACATTGTGCATAATCAGCTAACAACTTTACAAAAAGATGAACTTATATCAAATGCCACATTGATCTTCTTTTACGGCATTTGGAATGTAAAACATTCTGGAGTAAAACAAAATGTAACATTGAATATTATCACTAAAATTAACAGCAAGTTGTGAAATTGGTCACAAATTCTTAACTAGAATATAACCTGTTGCCCAATTGCGTACCATTCACTATTATATTACGCCTCGCTTGCTATTGTTCACAGGGTGGAGAACTATCACGTCCTTGATGGGCATCCTTACTGCAAGGCACATTTCAGGCAGCTACTCTATGGGAAAAGTAAGTATGTATAGCTAGAATACAAGTCATTTTGGATATCCATTTGAGTGTGTTCTCTCTGTGCGTATTTGTTCAACTGAATTTGGGTAGACATGAGAAGTGTGAGTATTTAAAAAAAGTTTCGTTGTTCATGGCTATCTGTTCAAACAAATGTTATTTATGATTTCAGTCGTTGATGCAGATGTAATCCAACCACCAAACACTGTAAGTTAATCAGTACGTTTGTTATTCAAAGTGACCAGTGGGAATTAGGAAACATTTTTCAACTAATGGTATTCCACGCCTACACGGTAATCATAAACGCCAAATGCACATGTTACATATAGGATTGTGTCAAACAGTGTGAAAGATCAATCACCTTGGTGACTCCCGAAGTTTGACCAAACTTGCTTGGTCAACCTAGGATGCACTCATCCTACACCGGACCGGACCGTTGCGTCGCGGTTGTTCCCTACAATCAGCGCGTGACCCACGTTTTGGGGGGCATGATTGCTTGTTTTCCAGAGAACGATTTTCGTCATGGTATTGCTACTTAAAGCTCACATCGTTCGTCCGGCTAACTGGACTCCGTGTAACGTCGCAGCACTCTTTATAATCCACTTTACTTTAGCTTTCCAGTTCCTCCGTGATCAAAAAGACGCATCCATTTGGCGATTACACCAGATTGCCGCGCTTGTTAGTAATCGTAATAATGTGTGCAATGTTTAACTAAACTCAAGTAAAGTGCAGTCGGAAGCACACAAACTTAACTACTTTACTGTAAGGAAGCACTACTGCGTGATTTTGGTGGTTATTTAGATCGACCACTTCCACGCAAAATTTTAGATTACCGTGCTTTTTGAAAAGAGTTATTTGTTATTCGTTAACATTTCATAAACGTTTAGCCAATTATTCATATCTTCGTGAGAATCACACGCAGGAGGCTCGCTAAGACTGACAGAATACGGTTACAGTCACCACTGCACAATTTTGAAGGCGCATCAAATATGTGTTGCCTAGGCATCGCAAAATGCATCCGCATGTAGGCTGTGTCGTGTTACGTCTGCATGTTAAGATGAACATAAAAATTGAAGGGAACGTTGGACTCCATTTCATTGATTGGCCGTTTACTTATTCTGTCATATTCTCTGTTTGATGTGCCATTTCGGACAATAAGCGAGTCACAGCATAGTCGTGTTCCTTCCATATGATACAACGGAGCTGTTTGTCATTTACTGTTTTAACATCACGTTATCAAGTTTACCATTGCTAGGGAAGGTGGTTTCTGACTTGATTATTTTGCCACTCATCTGAAAATGGAAATCTCATTGTTGGTTTAAATTTTAGATTCAAAAGTTGTATGCAGTCTGTCATTCAATGCAATTATTAACAACCGACAGCTTGTTGTCCACTACATTTAATGGAACGTTTGTTCGCGGTCGGCACACAGAGTGTACTAATCGTTTTGCAACCGAATGGTTTGATTCTGCTCCTCCTAAACTATACGCTGACTGACGTTGGCTTATTTTAACCTTCTGAACTGTTCATTTTTTCAAGAAATTGACGCAATCATCACGTTCACGTAGGAATCGTACTTAGTGAATCTCTTTCAGTGTTAGTGAATTGTTCGGTGTAGTATTTGATCGAAAATTTACCAGACGTGTAAAATTCACGGTAAGTTTCGATTTCAAACGGTGACACAGATCATCGGGCCTTAGACAACGTGTGCTGTACCACGCGAATTTTTAAGTAGAGTCAACAGTTTGCAATTCACACATTAGTATTTCATTCACTCAGTCATCCCAACTGTCGCTAGCACCCACCAAGTGATATAGGGGACAGGTTGAATAGACGGGATAATCTGTAACAGCAAACACACTGGCATCCAGTGACACTGCTGTGGAACGTTGAACACATATTGCTTATGAAGAGTTTTGGCCGGTGAACACATTAGGGAAGGTAAACATGTGAATAATCAGAGCTTCAGCCAGGGGCATGCCGGCTACTGGGACTGATCCCCTCTAGTTCCCCCAGCCAAGATACCTCGTCGCCATCTTGGAAACTTTCGAGTACATCCTACCGTTTGAGACAACAAAACCACGATCTACATACTGTGAATAATTGTCTAAAAATGATATATATGCCCTATATATTCGTCATGTCTACACTTGTTCCACAAACGTTATCTATTCTGTATGAATATATTATCAGCTGCACTGCTATCTTTGCCGAATCCACTAGACCTAATTTTAATTCAGAAGTAGCTTGGTAACTAGAAGCTATTTCTTAATCGCGTAGTATTCAGAGCCCTCTAATCCATATGCTAACCGTTTGGATAGAATTATGCTCAGTAACGCAGTTATTTCCGTTTTTCAAGTTCGCAAATTTATCAGCGGTGCCTAATTCGCAAGAAACAAACCGATGTCAAGCTTGCAATCAGCCAGTTCATCCACGTGATGGGATGCAAATCCTTCAACAATACTATCACTACAACTGCTTCAGGTGTACACATTGTGGGGCACCTCTGAAGTAAGAGTTGTTATTGTTGACTATGAAATTGCCTGAATCTAAATTAAATCGAACAAAGCTGTACTCATTTTTGACTGAGGTCCTCAACGAAATAACTGTTGTTATTCAATATGACTTCTTTTTTAGTATGGGCAAATTTGAAATGGCACACGGAGAACCATATTGTCCAGAAGACTTCTTACAAATATTTGGCCGAAAACGTGAGCGGTAGTCAAGATAATTTTTCATTATATGAGGGGTAATGTTGCTTACGAATATAAAAATAACGTTGCACTTTTCAGGATCAGTAGACGTAACAGACTGTCAATAGCTCAAATGGATTCAGCTCATTTTGTAAGATATCCGCACCAAATTTTGTACGAATGAAGTCAAACAGTTTGGTCGTCGTTTTTAACATGTTAATGATAAATGGATTGAGACAACAATGGATTGAGGCAACACTCCTGAGGAAGACCACCCGAGGTGGTTGAAACGTAGAGTATTACAGCTTGGATTCAGATCATCTTTATTTTGATCGCATGATGATCAAGTTATATTCATGAAGTATTGTTGGCAAAATTTTGCTAATGTTGAAACGTTTTTAACTTACCAAATACAGCAATGACTAAACGTTTAGTACACGCTTTCAACTAGATGTTATAATATTTTGCGAGGAGTCGAGATGAAATTTATCAAAATCTATTGGAAGAATAAGATATCGAAATTAGAGAGTACAGGGTAACGAAATGTCTAAAACTTCATATAGATTCTTGAAATTGCAAATACGTCAATAGCATATAACAATACGATGGTGAGAGGATAAATCATGCAGTGTTTGGTAAATAGCATAAGTCAACCAAACTTTTCGTAAACTTTTTGAGATTGAGGGACCAGACGGTTGCTTGAGGCTTCACGCCCGAAATGATTTGCTTTTATCCTAAAACTTCAAAATATAATGGAAACACGGTTAGCACAATGAAAACTCTGCTAGTTGGAAGTTGAATACACATGTAACTAAATAACTCACTGAATTTGGGAAGCATAGGACAGAGGATGTAAGACAATGAACATCACTTTTTAGATCCGACTAAAATATCAACCGTAATAAATAAATTCCAATAATTTTGACTTGGCAACTACGTTGCTACATAAATTCGGACACTAAGGAAATGGCAAAAACGTAACAAATGAGCTCTTATTAAGGCCATTTACTAGACAGAAATCCTTTCCAGGCTACGTAACTATCTAATTCAACCAGCAGCTTTTATTTTATGGAAGTCTGGTGACTCAAAATAATTTAAGCGAAAGTAATTGTCAGTGTTTTCCTGTGAGTAATTCCCTCATTAGTCTTGGCGTTGCCTACTTCATTGTGTATGTAATTTCTCGACAACAGGTCGACCAACCCATTTCTTGGAATTGTTATCAAAATTTACGCGTGTATTCATGACTGATTTCCAAATGCGCATATTTCGTCGTTTTTTTTCATTTTAGGCGGCAGTTCTTCCAGACAGTCATTGATGCACCTTAACGAGTTGGTCCGCTCCAGATCACTTGAGAGACAGCAGTCGTATTTGTCAAACTATGGGCAGCGTTAGGTACCCCGTAAGTTCTGTTAGACATTGGCTTAAAGACGTAGTGGCAATGACTAACTTCTCATAACGTTTCAAACGGCACTAATGAAACATTTTGTTAAAAATACTGTTTCCTTATGAAATCGATTGCGAATTTTTGATAGACAGTCAGCTGAATTTGAGATAAGTTTCACTGAATGCAAGAGAAATGATATTCCTAAGACCACAACGGGGATTCCGATCTCCTTGTTGCTTTCGTTATATAATTGAAGGAAACCGTTCCGCAGTGGAATGAATCGTCTGGCGTCTGAGCTGGGTTCACATAGCAACCATCAAATGTCTGATTATGTCAATCGGAACGCCGAATACTTATGCGTGTACTAAAAAAATACTAACTTCATACGTTACGTGAAGTCAGGAGGCAAGTGATGAGCGAATACCTCTTGATTGTCTATGTAGTGATACTTATGTTGCGAAAACAAAGTGGTTTTTCACATTATCAAACCTCCACCGTAAAACACTCCTCGTCAAGTTTGCTTTGCACAGTCATTCACCTGGCCATAACTACAACTCATACCTTGGCTGCTAAAGCTGAACAGGTAAGTTACTCTAAGAGTGAACCGTCTTTATGGATTATAAGCAGAACTGAGAAGTTAATGCATCCGATATGGAAAGCAAGGCGTACATGTTCACAATCCGAAGCAACACTACTGTATTATGTGTATGCTATGCATTTGTACCAGTCTACAGATGCTCGAAGCGTGGACGTTTGTTTCTTGTTACTAACATCAAGTTTGTCCTTCATCTAACATACCAATAAAACTACAACTTTGATTCGGAAAGAAATCTACGTCATTATTTGAATTGCGATTACATTACTCACTGACTGGCAACCAGCCGTCAATCAGTGAGCCCCATGACGCGTATTATGAAGCATGAGAATGAAAGAAACTAAGACGTTTTGTTTGGTAGATCCAGCTGTTTCCAAAACAATTTCGAATCGTTACTGTGATGTTTTTTTCGGTTTACTCAATGGTAGTCGAAAGGATGGTGATTAATATCTGTTACTGTAAATAGTTCGAAATTACATTGATTGACTATTGAACAGTTGGGTATGCAAAGGCGTTAGTTACATTCATTCTGCAAACTTGCGAGACATGAATATACGGTCTGTTGCATGCCTGTTGTTGCTAGAACGAGTGAGGCAAGCGTGATATGGAAAGCTGTAGAGGTATGTGTTCGGTCAGATCTGTAATTTACCACGGAAAACGTATTCAAAAGTCTAATATATTAGTTGTCATTCGATAATTCCTTGCATTGCACGACAGGATAACCCGAAACTTATGGCCAACAGCATATTTACAACAGTAGTTCAACTTGTTAAGCTGCGAATGGGACGGCGAATGTCGCATCCATGTACGGTCACAATCAGGGAAAATTCCCAGTCACTGTTAACCTTTTGTTGAGAAGTTGATCACCTCAACCAATGGCGTTAATCTTAAAGAACGCCAATAATTGTTTCACGAAATACTGTACGGAGGTTTATGAACATTACGACCAGTAAATGCCTGACAATAAGCTACTTTCTGATTTAATCGGCAGGTCAATCAGCCCACTTATCCTGAAACCAGAAGTTATTCACTAATACCAAAAGAAATATCTCCATTGATTAATAAAAATAAAATGAACCTTCCATGTGAATTCCACCTTTAATAAATCGGCTGAACTTAGCTTTCTCAACTTTAAACCCGTCCAACGTCCTGTTCTTGCCAACTTTCGAGGTAATCTGCATTTTATGTAAAAACAGATTCCAGCAAAAAAATAACTAATTTGAAGAGGCCGTGAATCTCGATTGATAGATGATTTACTCAAAACCTAAGGGGTAGTATTTCACAATTGAGAAGTTTGTTCTTCTTATTTGCTTTCGACTAGGAAATGGAACTTGTAAGTTTGCTTTTCCGTCATCAAATACTTACACGATTCCCTACAACAACCAAAGGGGATTGTTAATCAGAAGTTATCTTTCTTACATTCTAGTGAAGAAAAAATGTGATGAGCTGCGAAAGAATTTCCGTTAACACACAATACAATGCTTCCTGCTTGCCAACGCTGCGTATATCTATTTAACATGAATATCATATGATATATTTAAATCATACCTTTTTGATCCTGAATGAGTAACAATGTATTACCGTACACTAATTTGTTTAACCAGTTTGTAGTAGCAACATGGCCTTACTATTCGTGCTTATTTTGCCTTTCGATTGTTCAATCCTTCGTGATATTTCGGTAATTTCGAATCTTTGTTTTACTGTGTTGCAATTCAATTTCAAGGTTTTCGTTTAAAATGAAGTTAACCTCAACTACAGAAAATTGTCCAGCATTCTTGTTTTGAAACCACGTTTTTACAATTACGGGAATACCTGGAGACTTCAGATTTGGCTGGGTTGAAATAAATAGCATTTATTCGAGGCGATATTTGTTTATAGAACCACGATGGTTACGAATAATTCGGGTTGCTTGAATACCAAGCTGATATACACAAATATTTAATGACGCAATTAGCAATGTTAAGGATGAATGGGTCTCCAGTCAGCAAACTGGAATGCTGGGCAACGTAAGAGATTTTTATGGAATGTCGGTGAAGACACGAGTGGATATATAGTAATAACCTGCGATATGTCCTTGCGGTTCCAATCAAGCGTGATATCTTGGGACGAATTCGACTCAACAGGAAGAGTAAACACCCCAAGTAAACTGATAAGCGCCAATCAGTCTGGGCAGTAAATCAGTCAACTGAACGGTCTGACAAATCTAGCAATCTCGGTCATTCAATCCTATTCGACCTTGGAATGGATAAGATTTGCACGTGAGTTTTTTTACTACAAGCATATTTAAGAAACCTGGCGAATTAGTGTTCACGAACAATATAACTGCTCACTACTGCGGTCTCAACAGTCAAAAGTTCCTTAACAAAACACTCTCCTACACTCTCCTACAGACTCTACCCACTGTATGTTTCTGTCCATGTGCTTTGAGAGTGTACGGTAACGGAGGCCGTTTCGTCACTTTCTTATATGTAACTAGAAGTTCTAAGTAAGCAGAGTCCGCTAACTTCAATGAAATGTACAACTTCACTCTACTTCTGGTGAATTTTGAGCGGAAAAGTGCTTGCTGGGTGCCGAATAATTTTCCTCTCAATCGGTCATCCTAAGACCATGTCGGCTTTGATTTGCTCTGTTGCCCTGTGATGACCCATTCATTTCTGAACATCGGTTTTGCCTACAACGGTGAACATAAGAGGGATATGAGTGGACATACAAGCGGTCCACCATAAACTGCACAACTACAAGCTGAATGCATTTGCAGCCACTGTTGCCAAGTTATTTGTATCCATGAAGTCTACGGTGGAAGTAAGATATTCGGCTGGTATGCTCATGCGAATTACCCATATGAAATCCTCTGAGAAGTTCGCGGTAAGCCACCTCAAAGGTAATGATATCTTTGTGGCAGACTGGCTGCACTCTTGCAGTAATGTTCTGGATGGCGGCGTTTAGATTGTCCCTGGTGTGTTTAACATTCTTCCGATAACAGATTATGGTGTAGTAGTGGAACGATAAGTCGATTAACACGATCCATTAGTTCCAAAGTATTCTTATTTGACGTGTTACTGGTTGACCATTTGATTTAAAGCCTTCCTACAGAGTGTGTTTGTGTTTTGCATGAAAGTTCTGTTTAATGGTGGTAGTAGGAATTTAGGATTAGCTGTATTATACTGACTTGTGAACCAAGTGCAAATATATGGCTAATAACCTTATATGTGTTCGTTAGTTAGTGACAAACACTAACAATGAATTTGAAAGGCTATCAACCACAAACGTAGGTTTATACTTGAAACAAAGATAATTTTCTAGTTTTGTGCACCGAACGTTGACTTATGCTCCCGGAAAATAATATTACAAAGAATTATTTGAAGCGTCTACGTAAACAATGGGTATTTATTTCTGTTTTGGAAATACTTTGCAAGTGTGACGTACACATTTCTGGCATTTCCATAATCTCAACGTTAACAGGGGTGCTTCACAGAAGATCGACAACGAGTTGACTGCGTAAACGGTTTGACTGTTCGAGTAGGCTAAGCCAATAGTTCCTCTGAGAAGGAGTCCACATGTTATAAAACTAGGTTAAGGAATAAATTGTGTGAAAAGAAATAACGTGACTGCAACTCACCAATAGCCATCAGATACTGTAAACTCTTCGTTGGATATGCATTCCTAGTGGCTTTCGGAAATCGTATATGGTGAAGTTAGGCATAACTTATATAGTATGGTCCTGCTTGGTCTGATAAGTACATCCTCAAATGTAGCGTAGGTCAATTTGTACAAAAGAATGATAGTTTGGGTACATTCTATAGATTATCAGTATTTATTGTATGTTACGTTGATGGAGGTGTTCTTATTAGTACCTGTCATGAGCAGTTAATTATTGCCTAATACTTTCCAAGGTATTCAGTATTCGTTCGAAGCCATATTACTTGCGGTCACTTTAAAAGTTAGATTTTTATGTGATGAAACATAGAGTACATTTTTGCCATACTCACAAGTTGGTTCCGCATAGCAGACTGCCTACTGTTGCTAGGTTACGCTCTGATACGTTTCCAGTGAATACCGATTTGTCCATGTTTTTGGGAAGGCCCGGCAACGAAATTTTGTTTCACATTTGAACGGAAGAAGGCTTCAAGGTGTTCATTATGGCAAACCATTCGTGCAGTTAGGAGTAATCCACTGTTATCCACACGCAACCAACAGTACAGGAGTAAACGCGTTTGTGACTACTCAGCTTGCATTCCTATAGTCCATGCAATTTATTTACAGTAAAATCAGGAAGCATGATTTTATCAAACTTAAATTTCTAACTTATACACATTCTTTACATCATTTCTTTTGTCAACTTGCTTTGTAGCATGTCTGCTTGGTAAGAAAAAGATAAATGCAACGGACTTATGCAAATTTTGATCTGAATGAGAAACGTGCCAGCAGACGAGGGTGCCAGTCAAACCAAGCCCCGACTACTGCGTTCTAAAAAATTAAATGTGACGCACAGTGCTAATGCAATTGAGTTCCACTTAATAAAGCAAACTTGTCAAATAAGTGGTATGATATACTCTCAGATGCAGTTCGATATACACATATTATTAAAAACGTCATGCACTGAGTAATCAACGCTTTATTGTAGCGTTTCAAATCCAAATTAGGATCCGTTATCAAACATATATATACAACAGTCATGTACTCCAGGGTGGGTAGTAAACTTTCAATAATATAGAATAAATTTATACTTAAAATTTCTGTGGACTTTATTATCTAGATAAATCTCTACGCTGCCCCCAATTTACGAAATCCAATGGAACGTCTTTTAAAGACACCACTTTTGAACACAAATGGACTTATAAAGGTGAATACAACCTTAGACTGTACAATTTGTGATGAAGGATGTTGTGTGTTTTCAACGAATTCCGCTACTTCAAAAATCCGAGGAGGCTCACCAATTCGACTTTCGTTCCCGTGTAAAATGAGAGACACAAAACATCACTTTAGCATTTCAAAGTTGTAATGACTGTCCTACTGTTTTCTTGCATAATCGTATAGTGAAGCGGACATACTAACAAACATAACGATTACCATAATTAAACTGTCCACTCAATCTTGCCAGATTGGTTGATACCTGCTTAAAGTGTAGAAAACAAACAGTTACGATATTAAGTGCTCCAGCCTTGTACGTGATGAACCATGGAAGAACGTTTGATTATTTAATTGCTTGTATTTGACTAAGATTGTATAATTGACCCAGTTTTCAGAGTAAAAATATACGGATCATAAAGCATTGTGCAGATTCAGTGTTGTCCATTGGATCGCGTGTAACCAACTTGACTGGCGCTAAGGCGTTATCGGGAAGCACGTGGAAATAATCAATAATTCATATGGTAATGTGAAAATTGTATGTGTCATAAATAGTATAGATATATCCTTCGTGGGGTTCAATGATTCCGTGGTAGTGCTGTGCTGAAGATAGGAAGGAATGTCTGAGCACGAGTCCACTTGAACCAGTAGTAACTAAGGTGATCGTATAGACTCTTAATTTAGTGAAAAATAAAACAATTTAGAGAGACCAAAGCGTTTTTACAACAAACACCCATAAAATTGGCCTACAAGAAAATGACAGCGCGAAACGGTCCACCAAATTGTGCAACACCAAAAGTAGGCAACATAATAAAAATTGAACACAATTGAGTAAGCCGAGCGCAATGTTTACATCATTTTCAGGTAAAGGGCTACTAGAACTCCACAAACATTTTATCAAATCTGCAATGAATATGAAGACAACAACGCTTTACAACATATTCAGTAGAATATAACAGTCGTGCTCCTCTAAAGTACATCATAGCTGTCATTATGTGTAAAGCCACAACAATTTATCTATTCTCATGCAGCTTTTATCCTGTCTTCCGGGTTTGTGCACTGCAGATTTACTGAAGAGAAAAAGTGACTTTCAGTAACAACAACAGCCGTGAAAAATCGGTTGGCGATTTTGTGCTACTTTTCAGTAGTGAATGTTTGCAGCAAAAATTAACATTTGCGTAACACCGCTCAAGTCATCCCATCAAATCCGTCATTTATTGTTTGCCAACCTATTTTCCGCAATTTGCGTTTTATGCTGACAGTGAGCTGGATGGGGGTATAGCTGAAATTAATTATACTGAAGGAAATTCGACATAGGAAAGTAAATTTACGTCTGTTCCACCTCTGAGTATTGTCTGCCAAGTTATATACTACCAGGGATATTATGTAGTATCCGTATAGAAAGAGTACTTCACTTACACAGAGATAACGTCAAGGAACCCATTGTGTTGTAGAGGTCACTTTTGTAAGCATGGGTTCAACTACTTTAGTAGTTGTATGATAGTGATATACTGTAACAAATTCCTTCATCGTGATCACACGTCTATCCTAAGAGGACATCACCTATGAAATTAGGCAACGTATAAAAGAGCAAACCAATGTTCCCTGCTGAAAAAAGTCATAACTACTGTATGTTCTATTGCGAGAACGGAAGAAATAACAATCAGTGGACGGAATTATCAAGAGAAATCTTCCATAGAGAAAAAAACATGTTTCAATCGTTTCCACATTACCGTAGAATTCATAAGAAGTCAATTATACGAACAACAATTTTCTATCATTCACATCGCACCTTTACAATCCCACACGGTACATGCGATTTGCATATGAAAATAAGGACTAGTCAAATGGGTCACAAAAATCACAGACGTGGGATGGATCACAGTCTATTGGAGGATGGTGGGAGCTTTGGTGGATGTGTAACATTATCACTTGTGCTTGCCGTGAGACATGCGTTCGTCGGGTTTCAAGTAGCTGTGGAATAATTGACGAAGAAAGATCTGGGGTTTGTAAGAACTGTTTTTGAGCACACAGACAGGTGTTGTAGAATCTGATTGCAATAGATTCGACCGTCGATAACAATCGTTTTATCTTTATCATTTTTCTGACTAGTAAGCCTAGTTCTGTCGACAAGTATACATAGAGCTATTACTATTTGCACCTCAAATGTTCAGTTTCAATTCAGTGGAAAGCTCTATAGACAAATTAATGACGTGGTATTGGATTGTCCGTTGGGTCCGTTGCTCGCAGACATATTCATGGCCGAACTAGAAACCAACGGACTAAGTCTTCGTCGATAATTGCTGTCTCTATAAGCGCAACGTAGACGATACATTTTACTTGATAAACGGCAAAGAGAATACACTGTCTTTACTATCTGGCTTTAATCATGCCCACCCCAACATCGCATTCACTATCGAAGTAGAGATGAATAACCAAATATCATTTCTAGATGTTGCCATACTTCGTAGGACTGATGGATCAATTTAAAGGGTAGCTCATAGGGAAAACGTGGGCTGATCAGCACACGCTGAACTATATTTAGAATTTGCTTCGCTGCCCAACAAGTGGAGTCCGAAAGTCATGCACGCCAGATACCTTACTGGATGAACTCCAGCACGTTCGACATGTGCTAAGTCAAAATGGATATCCTCAACGAATCCTGAACAGAAACATGGAACCAAAAGTGAAGCATGAGCTTTTCCAGTGGTTCGATAAAAAAAACCTGTTTTGTCACTCAATCATACAGGATTGCAGTTATCATTAACATTCCTACTCGCCAAGTTTGTAATGCAGTTGAGAGAGTCTATCCTGCAGTATGAGTCATCTTATCGTCCAATACTTGCCCAGTGCTGGTGCCACACCTCAAAGATCGCTTGCCTGGGTTTTCTTCGTACTGTTGTGTTCATTCTCCCAGTCATCTACAACGTTCGTCAAACGCAATCCAGAGCTTTCCGGTTGAGACTGTTATCAGTGGTCGAATCTATTGCAATCAGATTCTACAACACCTGTCTGTGAGCTCACAAACAGTTCTTACAAACCCCAGATCTTTCTTCGTCAATTGTGGGCATGGTGTTTCTGTCGCTGGTTTGAATCCAGCCGAAGTCCGGATTTTTCGCAAATGCATCTCTTCTAAACTAGCAAATCTGCCAAACTACTTATCAGTAACTGAATGTCAATGCTCATCGGTGGCGTTGGTAGTCTCCAGCGTAAACTGATCGAGAAATGCTGCTTGGGCAGTCAATCAGCTGGATCATTTGGTGGATTCCATATGACACAGTTGGTTGGGTGGGTAGCTAGGTCCAAATGTGAAATTTCTGAGCTTCCGGCGTGACTTCGTAGCTCAGCTAGTAGAGCGCTTGCCGCGTTTGGGCATGGTGTTTCTGTCGCTGGTTCGAATCCAGCCGAAGTCCAGATTTTTCGCAAATGCATCTCTTCTAAATTATCAAATCTGCCAAACTACTTATCAGTAATATTCATATGCGTTGAAAACCGTAAATGCTGACCTGACGCAGCGCTTTTACAAGCACGTGACATTTGTTTGATTGTGAATTGATTGTCGCTTAATTAAGCACAGTATGGCTGCCACTATATCTTACTTATGTTGGACCAAAGCGCGCTATGAGAATGTGAAGTTACTGATTTCAAAAAGCTGAACATTCTCCTTGAATGTCAGGTGAAGCTAAGCCGAAGAAAACAGATGTAAGAGGTGTTGTTATGCTTCACTGAATGAGGCCATTGAACACCGTACAGAGAAAACAAGAAAACTACGAACGGCCCAAACAGTTGGGCTCCCTTCCCGAACTATCCACATCGTTTGTGCAACCGACATTAAACAGAATTCCACGGTTGGATTATATGAAACTGTTCAAATTTATCTCGTTTAAACAACGGCAGATGCAAAACGCTTATGACTTGCTGAAACACACTTCTTTTACATAAAAACTGCAATTTATCTGCCACGCTGGTGAGAGGAAATATAACCTAGACTGAAACGAAGTATGGGTAGTGGATTTGTGCGGCAGAAGATACTAACGATGTAATGTTTTTATGTGAAAACAGTTTCAATCCCGTGTATGATTTGACAATACTGAATGATTGTCATGACGACGACCTCTTTAATCGGATGAGAGAAAACTTTCTCTTACCATTCATATCTTCAGTTTGCACAGGCGGTGCAGTCTTCCGGAAAGAAGTCACCTCACTTCATACATGGTATTCAAGATATGCATGACAGTGTTATTTGTTGGTGATCTGTCGTACCCAAGAAAAAACCGATATCCTTAGTCTGTCCAAATAGATCAGTTCATGTTTTCAGCTTGACAGGTCTAAAGTCAACTGAGTGAGGATAACACATGTCTGTCACAAGCCAGCATTAAGCCAGCGCATCAGACCAGAAATACTGCAACAGTGGGAAGTAACATTTCTATATTTTTTGCGGCCATTTTTGTATTTTGTAAGTTGTGTACGTTATTGGCAATTCGGGCGGATTCATCCAACATTCTTCCTCATAAATATGGTTATGATGGGTCAGTTACCATGAAAGATATGCGTTAAAGATTGGCTGATCTCATAACTTTGTTTGCTTGATGTATGAAATTTTCCCGCAAGGTTGGCTGTGTGCTTGAAGTATTTTTACTTCGTTGTCAATTTCGGACGATCAGTGGGCCCTCAGAAAGCAAATATAAACAAAACCAGTGGTTATGTATACAGTTTATTAGTTATTTCTATGCATTATATACTCTGGCATGTCTATTGTTATGTCATACGTAGTCTGATTTACGCTCTGATTCAGTCTCAGAAGATATGAAAGTCTAATATCGTTCACGTTTAAGTGTTACGATTACTCATTCACATAATTGTGTGGTGCTCAAAAGTCACGTGACAATGAACTTACTTTTTTGACTTTGTCCGTAGTGTGTGGTTGTTTCGTCGAACGTACCGCACCTACGTCCACATGCTTCTATGCGATTAATGCCCTGTTCCTTCGAAGGAAACATTTTCAATTCATGAAAACGTTCGGGTTTAATGTACACACATAGCAGTGCTGTCTGAAGGCTTCAGTCATAACGTGGTAGGAACGAGTATTCCAACACTTAGTAGAATACCTCAACGTAACGACAAATTATATCTAAAAATTTACAACAGGTGAGTTGCAGACAACACGGGTGACCGGAAGAGCCATTATACAACGACATCCGATGAAGGAATGGGGAATGGCAGACGGAAACCCCCATCCAGAAGAGGTCAGCTACACACACATCTTGAGCAGAAGTGCACATGATACATGAGTGGAACCCGCGAGTGTCCGCGAGTTGTGGGAGCGTGCGATTTGGACAATAATGATCTTGCCTTATTGAACGACGTTTTGTTGCAATAAGACAGATATGTTCATCATCGCTTCCTTTGTCCAAACTTGCTCGCCATTTATTCTGAAGTCAGTCTGTTTTAGATTAGATTTGTCAGTCTAGTTGATTACTATCCATTTACAAAGAAGTAATGTATTATACATGACAAATTTGCAAGACGTATTTCATAAAGCGGAGGTTACCTACTAGTAATTAACCAGTCTGTAATGTTGTTGCGTCGCTCATAGTCGTTATTCAAAATAACCTGTTACTTCTCAACCAGAAACTAAATTCAGGCTGTACCCCTGAAAACCGCCATGGAATGCTAGAATTAGGTGCGAACCGTGTATGAGTTTCAGAATCGGTTTGTGTATCCTCGTGAACTTTTGCGAATTCGCTGCAACTTTTATATAGCTATTAAAAATACCCAACTTTGTAATCAAGACAGTACAATGAACGAGCTTCTTTACTGTCATTAACCATCAGGGCAAATACACAATGCTAATATAGTATAGTATTATCGTTGCAAAAAGAACAAGACAGGTGACAAGTTCAAATGAATTCAACCAACCCAGCTACAAATACAGAGAACATTTTCATACAACTACGTCCTAAGTTAGACGCAACTAAAATGATAACAATTTGATCGACTATAGTTTAGGCGATGGACCATAACAACTGCATACCTTATTATTTCTACCTAGGTCGAGTGAGAAACAATGAGCGATAGCACTTGTTGATTTTCTTTTGGCTCTGAAGAACCCCTATTTCCACATTTCCACTTAGAAAAACTGCCAAGGAGGCAGCAAGTTATAAATGAACTACTGTGTACCAAGTGAATTTAACTTGATAGATTTCTCTCACTTGTGGCAATGGACAAAGTTGGTAACCTCATACTAATCGATATCAAAGATTCGGAGCACTTAGCTCTTTCAACTCAGTACTGTCTATTAATAAAGTAAATATAATGAAGTCAGATCTTTCCGTAAATGTTCGTATAGTGGTAAGTCGTTTAAACATTGCAATACAAAAACGTGCCATCAGAAATTCCGAGTGAAGCAACATTAATTAAAATGGTCTATCAGAATCCTCTAGTTCACGGGGACTACCGAGTAACAACAATCAAGAAATGTCCAAACCTCGTAAAAATGTAGAACCATTATGCTTAACATGGTCAACGAGATATAACGCATATCCTCGACTGTGAAAATCTAATAAACTTCTGTCAGATTTCACTGGATTTGGTTGTCGTAGTGTGAACTGTGAAGAATGAACCGAAAAGCCGGCAGCTCTCAATAATAAGCATGCAGGAATGTAGCTGGAATCATAACCCATCAGCTTTCTGAAGAACGACCTTCCTTTTGCATTGTGGAAACTGTATAACCAAAACTCGATACAGCATAAAAATTCATGATGCTTTAGTTGGCAATCCAAGTAATTTGCCCCCACAACGTTTGGCTGACAGATAGAGTGCACGAGAACCACTCCACGTGGTCGACGAACGGACAGTGACGAAAACATTGGGCGCGATTTTAACCGACTTGGCTAACTGCGGTCAGGAAGCTGAGCTAGATGTCATACTTACCCACAATCAACCGCACATGCTCACAGCAGATGTGTGAATTGTCATAATTCAGCAGATGCAGAAGCAATTGGAATTCGAATGCAAAACTCTGATAAACGCGAGTGGCATTTTTTATTTCAGCGCCTTAATTATCTTTGTCTGTCGCCAATGGAATAAGTGAAGCAGGACCAACGTAATTGCATCTATATTCCCAAGATCATGCACTCAAATGATTTACACAACAGTAGGTTTCACTCTTTTCTGCTTTGACAACCATTTGTAAATGTATTGTGATGAATTTGGCCTGAAGATGACACATATTTTAACCAAATTCACCAAGTTTTTACTCTGCACGAACCCACTGGAACATGGTCAAAGAATAATTCTTTCTGACACTGAGTCTATCTTACTGATTATCATATCCGGCTGTCAATACCTTATTTGGCTTCCCAGATGAGGACAGGTTGCAATTATCATCTCTCGTTTGTTTTATAAATGGTTGCACGTATTAGAAATGAGCACCCGAATATAAACACAAACGCTTCACGAGGGGTTAACTTTCTTCACTGATCTTTGTCTACTTGATACGCATCGCATATCATTAATCAAGTGGATGCGTAGTTGTTATGTCAACATCAGAAACGGATTTTTAACCTACGTTAATGCTAACGATGAGATTGTTGCTATTTGAAACCGCCTCAATGCATTACCTAACCCCATCTTGGCCACATGCAATCAGAATACACTCAGTGTTGTTCAAGGGAATATCGCATGTTTTACGTCCTCTCGTTAGTCTTTTCAGGAAATGAACCATGAGATTTAATTCTATTTGAAGTCCATGAGTCAAGTTTAACTGTCGGCTACTTCGCAAAATAACGTCGTTAAATCAAACATATGTTTATTTTGTTACTTTGAATTACACTCAGTTTTCTAATAGTGCACCCGGTTAACGTTGTCTTTTAATGTGCGAGGATATTGATCCCGAACTTCCTGAAATTTCCCAAACGAATTGTGCACAAACCGCACAGTTGAGTCAAATTCCCAAGTTTGATTTTGTAGACATGCTTTATGCTATAGTTGAAGTAGTGTTTGTGGGGATGACTGGCAGTTATATGTGTGAGAAATCTGCCTTAGCCTGCATGCTGTACGAATGGCCTTTCAAGACTTGAATGAACTCGTGGGGTTTCCGGTGTATGCTACAGATCACTTATGAAATATGCAAACAGAAAGACTTAGGTATTCATTTAAATGAATCATTTCGACATTTTTGAGTAATCTACCAAACGATTATAACTTTTGTTATATTAATGCCATTCAAAATTCTATAGTCCATGTTTCTGACGGTTGCGTTTACTTGAACACATGTGAATGGTCGTTAGCCCCCGGAGTAATTGTTTCTAACTGAACTATAATTTGTAATAGATGTAATTGCCAAAGTTCTGGATTTTGAGTGAACTCGAATCAATGATAGAACCGGCATACCCAAATGCAGTAACCGCTCTACTAGCTGAGCCAAGAAGCCACCTCGGGGGCTCAGAAATTTCGCAGTTGGATTCAGCTGCTCACTCAGTGTAACATCGGCGTTCAGCAATGGCATTGGTGGATTCCAGTATGAACTGCCTGCTGAATTAGATGGATATCTAAATTCAAACATGAAATTTCGGAGATTCATATGTAGCTGTGAAGTTAGCTAGGCAGAGTATCACCCATGTCTTGGAATACTGTTTCCGTCTTCAGTGCAATTCCAGATTTTATTTTGAAATTTGGGCTCCTATAACTTATCAAATTTCCCACTATTCATCATTAATCATTCAAAGTTGACACAGCGATTTCAATTGACATCATTCAGTATTCAATTCCGAAAAGTTTACAAGTCACAAAAAATCATTTTCACTGTACATGTCTACGACTTTCCGCTGTTTTATGAAATTACTTCAAATACTTTCATGAAGCTATACGCATTAACATTTGGGCAACTGACTTGTTATTCAAGGTGTGATATTCAATAATCTGGAACACAAATGATATATTTCATTATTCTCATGAGCACCATTAGTGACTATTGCAAAAAATTCGTACTGTGAGGCTTCCAAGTATTTATTAACAGTGATGTTAATCCACGTTAACTGAGTTACGCTACTGTTATTGGTTGGAGAAGTTTTTGATAGAAACCTACAAAATGATAAGTGAAAAGATGTTCACAACGACAGTATTCACTGTTCTGCATTACGGACGTAGCGTGTTATTGACTGCGAATCAGGTGAGTTGATTTTTGCGTTAAAGCATCCGAAGAAAAACACAATAATGATTTCAATTTTCGCTCAAGTATTTGGTCTCATGCACTCTGAGTATTACCAAATATTTCAATTTAAGCGTCATTATTTTCGATCTATTTTACGCTACTCCATAGTGCCAATGAGTAGTATACACCATCACTTGTGAAGACTACATGAGTTGAATGATCAGGATTGTGAACCGCATGGTCACTGTATATTAGTAACAAGCGCAAAGGAAGGTCAGGTTGGGCCAACCCAATTAGTTCAATTCATGAACGACCTCTGATTAATTCCCGCGATCAGGTGATATTCTAAATAAACTTGTAGGATGTATCGACTGACTGTCGACACACTGTTCACCCTAAAAATTCCACAGGGTACACAGTTGCAGTTAATAACGCAAAATGCACTAGATTTAGCTTCTTTTTCATTGTATTTCGTCTGGTTTACTGGAAATGGTAGAGCAGCTTTGAAAGATAATTTTATTTGTTTCATTGGCAGTGCAATGATAACTGAGATGTACACATAGATGGAAAAACACTCCTGGGAGAAAATTATTCCGAGATCTGACTTAATATCCCACAATGCTGGAGCGTACGGTTAAAGCTCTGAGCCAATGGAAAACTTATTTTGTGAGGAACAAAAAAACCACTACTAGTAAACTTGAACATAAAAAATGAGAAAAAACAGTTAAACACCCCGGACAAAAAACAAGGAAGTGGACAAAACCAGATATGGTAGTGTATAGAAATATCGCTGCGTAATGGGCTAGAATCCAAGTTAATACATGCAATCGCACGAGCGGCTGAGAACAAGCGTTAATGGGATCATCATTGTCACGTCTTGGTGAACGAATTTTTGTTGAAACCCACCGCGTTGCTTAAGAGGAAATGAGAGAAATTCATTTGGAGGTTCAAATGTTCCTACAACTCTCCAATCAGGTTGAATCCATGGCAAGCAGTTTACATGTTTTCCCATATTAACTGTTCCGAAGAAATAATGAAGGGATTTAGAAAAATTTGTTCAATGTTGAAAAAAAACCACTTATTTGGTTTGTTTTTGGATAGCCCGAGTGTCGGTTTAATTTTAAGTGAATCTTATGATTGCGTTCCACAATGACCACTCGTTTGCCACAAGCTTCTTGCGTCTCCGCCGGTGTGACTTACAGTAAACATGACAGTCTGAACGGAGGAATTATTCAATTTTACCGATGATATGATAGGGTCGTTGGTTTGGTTACGTTAGTAATACAGTATCTTAAAGCAAAATAGACCGAAATATCAGTAAATAGCTGTACAAAGAAAGCCGTTATACTTTCTTGGTTATTCCGCCGAGATTCATAATTTCTGTTATGCCGCTGTAAGCACTGGAGTATCATTCGTCAAGTGCCTGTCCTAAACTATTACCGATGAGTTAGATGATTGGAGCAACAACAGCGATGCACACTTTTAGTGACCGTGTGAAAAATGGTTCCCAAACGTGCTTTATAAAAACGATGAAAAATGACGAACAATTACAGGCAGCATTTCACACCGCGCAATGGAACATGCTCATTCCAGATACCATAAAATCTGTTCGTTACATCCGACTACGGAGACGACAATCACAAAAACCTGTTTGACGAAACCAACACCTCCTCCAGTCATACAGTGTTCGGAAGCTGGGCCAATATCAGATGTAAGTTCTTCGGTTTATAAAACTAGATCAACTATAAGTATGTTGATAATCTTTCACACTTTCAAACTGTTCAACCTTATTATGATTATTGTCTCACAGTGTAGTGTTACTGTGCCAATCGTTTGGGGGTTAATTCGTTTGAATCAGCTCTGGGTTACTATTCAATCAATTCTATGTTAGAACATTATTTATTAACTGCGCCATGAAAACATGTGTGAGTCGATCGATCAACTGGTAGGAGTAACTTGCATTTCAACTTTGATTTCATTTTCTGGTGAGTACTATGTCAACGCAGTGGTCTCTTGAACATGCTGCACTCATGGAGATGGCGAAAGTGACCTCTACAGGAGATAGATTCTTTCGGGTGGAAACTTGTCGACTCGTTCACAACTGATGTTCCTCGACCGAACAATTCAATGACGCGTAAAGCGACAATATGATAAAATATTTTCAATGCCTTAACTATTGGTGCTATGATAGTGAGTAATTGCACATATAACTTAAACACGGTGTATGTACATTTTTATGTAAACTGTGTAAGACCATTTGTATCATTTCACATACCTTGTAGGTGGTGAATCAAAACACCTCTTCGTGGATTGCTTTTTGGGGACTGAACATTCAAAGGTGGTCGGTTTTAAGTGTGTGGAAGTGGTTCCTCACAAATAAGAAATTTCAGTGGAGAAATCTTCGTGGATGAAACACAAGTAGTCATTGCCCAGTTTGGCACTGCGTGTGATATCACTGGATATGTTTGACTGGTTCAGGTATTAGGGTCAACGGAAACAGAAAGTTGTGTTAGATAAGCAGACTGATGTGTCAGCTTGATCAAATCAGGTCACAAAGTAATTAAGCGTCGCACAAATAAACAATAGAAAAATCACACGGCTTTTTGACTAACTTAATCTTTCAGTTTTAGTTCATTTTCGTGTTTGCACACGTGTCTCAGCTAATGTATAAGCAGCCAAACTTCTTATTTTAGCTGCGGGTGGGTGAAATTCTGCTCTAACATGTGATTACCACACGAAGTGAGAAAGGATTACGGTTCATTGGACAAACAATTGAAATTTGTTAATCCATCCATGATGACCATTCGTTTTATTCAAAAATGACGCGGAATCGGTCACGCACCACAAATTTTGCAATACACTGCAGTACCGAGTAATAAAGTGTAGGCTGAAGAGTGAATTGGGAAAATTAACTGTTTTACTCAATAGAACAGTGCTTCTTTAAGGGTTAATACATCAGTCCGAACTTTTAGAAAATACCCAAAACCCTGAACTAGAGGTCAGTACTCCATAGCTAACACTGAACACATGTAAAACCAAAATTGAGTCGTCCAACTTCTTCCTTGTGGAATCCAGATTTAAAAGCCGAGAGCCTGACAGTTTTACGTAATAACTTCTTATGTAGATCTGAAATCCTGGAAGCTGCTCGTAAGTTTTACGACGTCAACTAGCCCTAACATATGTAATTTATCTAGTTTTAACGTAAACGGCTATATGTTCCTTGTTTAATTTTTTTCTTGTCTGTCAGGGTCCAGGAACGTGTCAGATGTGCTGTGTTTGCAACCGAGAAGCCCCTGCTGGTAGTGGTCTAACACTCAGAGGTCAACCATATCATTTTGATTGCCTAAGTTGTGTAACATGCGGTAGACGTGTGGGGTAAGCGTTAATGTGTTTAACTACTTTAAGTTTAAAAAATAGAGAATGCCCTACCATTAATTGTATAAGTGATTAACTTATAGTGGAATATATGATACATTTTAACAAGTATTTTAGTTCGATCACTTGTTGAAGAAAACAAATAAGGCTTGTGGATTTCAGTAGTAAAAGTTAGCTCACTGAATTCAACTTGTTAAAGTTTAACTAAAAATTCGACAAACACCAAGAATTTGATATAAGGAAATCAGGATGTATTTGTGAGTTGTACCAGGTTTACATGCTGTTATTTATAAGTATGGAATTGTTTTCAGGTGCGTACAGTTTTTGCAATCAGAAACGCATTTTATTCCATATATTTTGTCCACTTGCGGTAAATTGGAATTCAGTCTTCTTTGATTTCGGTCGCGGTGGACAATCCCCTCATTTCAAGTTGAATTACAGCAGCTACGTATTTGTGATACAAGCGTGTCGACTGCTAGAAAGAGTGAATTTAGCCTGTCTGTCATCCAGAATTCCAACTCATCGAATTTACTAACTGCATCAACGTTACGAACAGGTACTATTGAAGTTTTGTATTACGTTCATATGACTTCCCAATTGCTTATCTCCAAATTGAAATTTTCTGTAAATGAAAGTTATCGAAGAGGACTGGCTTCAAGAACCATGGATTTGCATGGCCGTATATCTTTCAGAAACACATAATCTAACCTCAGCAAAACACTCTGTTCTGTTTAGGGTGCATGAGTCCTTTACGATCTAATAATTTAGCGTCAACAACAGATTTTCCGTTACCGGCACACTTGGCATATCGATTACCCCTAAGCAGATCTACCACAACCATACCTATACTCCGCAATTAAACGCAGTCTATCCATATGCTATTCCAACATGCTACCCACATTTGATACACCAGAATCCTAATTCTTAATCATCAACCACCTACGACTTCAATGAGTCAAAGAATGTCTTATTAACTGTGATCTATAACCCCATGATCAAGTCAGCCCTGTAACATAAAAATCAAGGAATTAGTTAAACCTTATAAGCATTACATGTTTTATTGCTAAGTAACGGTAGATGTGGCTAATAAAATATAGACAATATTCACAAAGGTGCTCGAAACTATTCTTAGTCTTAAAAGTACATTTTTAGTCACCCATGTACTCTTTTTATTTTTTGTTAACTATAAATACCTGAATATACTGTTAACGACGATCCCACCGTCTGCTACTAATCCGGCACTTTCGTTTGCTAGAGTAAGTGCATCTCCATTGTAACTAACACTTCCCAAGATTTAAATGAAAGCCTTATCTAAACAACAAGCTTAGTAAGGTAATGTAGAAAAAAGGATGTTCGTGTATATAACATTCGAGTAATTTTTTGTAATTTTTCAGGCGTAATTTCCGGGAATTTGAAGGAAAGACCTATTGCACCGTTGACTATGCCGCCGCTGTCGATTCTAAACGTAAGCAACTTCCATATATACATGGTTGAATTACATATGTAACACAATTCCGTTTCATGTTTTACTTAGATTGCAAGTTTGCTGGCTTGCCTGCTTAAATTATGTTATGATAACATGCTGTCTCTTCAGAGTCTCAAGGCAGTCTGGCAAACAAGTTTAACCTTATGCCCGCCGTTCAGTGATTGACAATGCACATCACTGTTTGTTTATCGGGCAGCTACCAGCAATTCCTAGTGAAATGCGTATAGTATGCGCGTTTGTCTCAATGGCTATAAATTCAGTTTATCAAGGTGACAACTGATGTGTTGTGAGAAGGATAATCATGTAAGCAGCTGTACTGCACGTTAAAAGCTGCTACCTTGCAATGATCGACACAGATTTTTGAAGACATGCCTATCGGTGGTGGTCACTATCAGCACATTTACCTCAAACGGTACCGACTGCCATTTTAGTCAACGACAGAACATTACTGGCTTCAGAATAGTGTTTACCCAGACAAAATCCTTGTTCAGACGGAGTTCCTTTGAGAACAAAATGACTTTGTCCGATCTCGAACTGGTTGCAGCTGAAAGTCACTTTGTTTAGATGTATTCAAGGTGCTTTGTAACACATGGCTGATATTCACCTCTCAGTACGTAGTCAATAAACTACATACGCCGGTGCTGGATGTGTTTACATGTTGTTGTGGTCAACTGAGATGCCGCACCATGCATCATCAACATACCGCTTGTACAGTAACGTTTTGGCAATATTATCAGAAACTTGCCGTTCAATCATTCCCAAGAAGATATCGGCTAATGAAGAATGGTAGGCGGTAAACCCCCCGATAGACGGCGCCGATCACACACCTAAACCGGGCAGAATTGCACACGACGCGTGAACGGAAACCTGAGGATGTTGTGGACTGGAATACAGACTCACAAACGCGAGCACGCGCGTAGCATGGGAACTAGCGTGTTGGACAATAAAGATTGTGCTAATTGCACACCTTTTCGCTACAGTATGACGATAACATCAATGGCTTGCAAACGCGTCCAATAAGTACACAGATTTGTATCAGTAGCTGCCGTCGCCCGAAACAATCTAACATTTCTTATTAAACTACGGGCAAATGGACATTTTTGATAAATAAGTCGCGTTTCGAAAATGGTTTACTTTATATTCCACGTGAGACGGTTGGCCTCTGAGGGAATCAATCCAATGAGGAACCGATTGTCTTTCACTCTATATGTATGCTCGTTCGGAATGAACCGCTCTACTCAGAAACTGTCAACAGCTTGTCATGGTATTGCTTGGTAAATTGCATGACTATTAAGTTAACACATTGTGTTGATTCACTTATAAAATTCTCTCACTCTATGCAATGTTACTTAATCTTGGTGAAACAAAATGCCTCCAAAGTTTGATGCCGAAAAAGTTGTTTTCTGTCCGTTTTGTCGAAAACCTAGGTAATTGGTCGTTTACCCACCAATTTACGCCAGCTGTTTCAACTTTTAGATGTAGCCACTTACTAACTACCTGTACTAATGGTAGATGATATCGTTTCATGAGATACAAAACGATATCATATCCTACAGTCTCAACCTTTACCTATTCCTTATTCTTTTTCCCAGTGCACCCATTTTTGTCATCGATGGAGGCAGCAGCTGCCCCATGTGCTCCTCCACCGGTAAGTTATTTTATACACGATTCGTATGAACACTGTTACCAAGGTTAAAATAGACTAACAGTTTTGTCTCAGTGTGAGAGTTTTCATACAAACACTTTGTTGTTTCTTTAGATGATATCATTTACGAAACTTGTTTTACTGCCCAGAAAACGTTTAGGAAACGACACACCAATAGTTATATATACCAGTGTGCAAGGTTCATTGAAAAGAACAATTAGTTTTTTGACAAATTACAAAATTTTCTTGCGGTTATTGTTACAATCATTTAACAAACTAATCACTGAAATTACTAGTAACGGTAAGTTAAGTCAATATTCGATAAAGTAAGTCCATTGCTTGAAACATTTTTAAAATAGGCACAAGTTAGTAAGCCATCTTTTTTGTGTTGTGTAATGTGGTTCTTAATAATAACATTTGTTGCAATACCCGTAAACGTAGTAAGTATGTTCATCAGCGCAGAAAGAAGACATATGTTGCGATATGTTAACATTTCGTTTACTCTCATCAGACGCAAACGTATAACTTGCAAATTATATATGACGGACAATTAGAGATAGGGTATGGACACGCATACAGTCACAACACGTATTATATCATCACCACTACGGCAACCGTATAGGTTACTTCAACCACTTTTGTATACATAGCGCCGGCAGGTGAGCTCTGATCAGTATGATTTTATGACAAGTATAAATTGAACTGCACTGATGAATTAAAATTTTTATGTATAAATACACCATATCATCAACCCTTTATAGGCATGTGGCATTGTATTCGTCGAACAGTGTATGTGTGACGCCTGTGGAAAAGTAATTTGTGCCACAGAAGTTGTTCGAGTGATGGGGAAGATATATCACAGAGAATGCTTCCGATGTCATGTATGTGGCGTACCACTCTGGTAAGTGGCTAGTGATTACAACAAATAACTCTGCCTACCGATATCAATGTTAATCATTCTATTTTGGTGAAATTATGTCAACGTTGTTGAGTAAATTTGAACATCATGTCAGCAGAATTGATTTGGTACAGTTCTAACATTATTGTACCGCGTCAATCTACTGTACGATACACAGCTGTATACATAGCACGTTAGATGGCAAACTTCATTATTTTCAAGAAGATTTTCAACCAATCGTTACACGAAATCATATATTCTACGAAAATTCTATTGGTTTTCAATTGCAGTTTAGAAAACTATTTTGTACTCGACGGTATGCCGGTGTGTAAACCACATTACAAACAGATGTTGTGCTGTAGAGGTGAGTATACCAACTGCTGTTCATAAATGTTGAGAAAATATGGTGCAAGATGACTTCTAGAAAGTTGAGTTGAGCTATCATCTTATTCTCCGATGTATTAAGACCAAATCTAGTAGAGTTAGATACAATTTTAAAGACAGAAAAATGTAACATTCTGTAGCGGAATAATCAAATACTGTATGGTTATCGCAATAAGTGTTAGAGGAAAGACTGAGATGTAGGGCAAGTTTGTGTTCTGTTTATAAGTATGTCACACTCCGTACTGTGGCAACCAAAACATCTCTTATTTGAAATGACAATTTCGCGGAATACACCTGAACCACTTATCACGCAGTGAGAAAAACAGTTCACTGTATAAGCAATAGTATAATTTTAAACGAACGGGTGAAACTGTTTAAAGTTCTACATAGATACATAAGTTTTTGTCCAATTTTTAGGAAAACATGAAACACTGAAGGGATCTTGTCAGTTAATCAATACATGTGGTTCCGCAGTACAGGGAACGAAACCATCTTACCGGTTCTTGAAAAAATTATTAAACGGTTTTCTTTTTGATCAGATCCTGAATGCTCCTCGAGGACAAAGCACGTAAGCTTTGTGGATTGATTCATTACTTCACTTCGTTTATACGGTTTAACCAAAAAGACCCTAACGCGTCGAAAAAGTGCAAAACTACATTCTTTATTGAATCCAGTGATGCAAACCACTCACAATTCGTACCACAATATGATTATGTGTGATTAACATTAACAAAGTATAACTGTAAACAAGCAGAAAGATTCGCGTGTTGTATCATAACCATTTGTGTCTAACTTAACTAAAAAAAATATTGACCAAGATACATCATGGTTCCCAGCAAACTTTGAAAAATGGGAAACTTGTTGGGATGGACTGGGATTGGATCTGCGTTTCTTATGCTGAGAACTTGAAATTCGGACTTATATGCGCGAAACGTATAGTCCTAACTTAAGTACGCAGAAGATTCACTCAAAAGTTTCAATGTACCGTGTTACGTACCGTTTTCTTGCAAATCCTGTTTAAATAAACAAACCCCAATTTATGTTCGCCCATAATTCAACTAATTCGGAAAATGTCAACTAAGAGTAGGTAGGCTATCAAAATTTCTGCACAGCGGTACTACTCAGAACGTTTATGAAATCCGGTTTCGTTCACATGTTTGTAGCATTGTCTGATAGTCAATTTTGTGATCACACAAGCAGCTGATTGGTCAGTTACTTTGCTTTAAGGTCAAACGTTTCCACAATTTAAGACAAACAGTAGTTTACGAATTTCTTTCTTTATTTAAGGTTCTGTAAAACTTCGTCATCAAAATCTGATGAACAGATCGTCCTAATGCTTGTAAACACCCTGGGATACAAGAAAATTAACTCAGTATCAAATACCCACACTAATCGTTTCAGCACTCCTTTAGTAGATCTCATCGTCAAATGCAGATAGTTATTCAGCTCAGGTCAAGAGAACGGGGTTAACAAGCTGTCTTGACAGTGGTTCTGTTCAAAAGAGCAGGTGCACGCTTTAACGAGTCGGTATGCGGTAGAGTACTTCGTTACCAATGAAGACGAATAGCACGGGCTCGATTTGGCTGCTTGTCACAAGTGTTTTTGTTTTGCATATGAAAACATGGCGATAAATTTCATTATGGTTTACGCCTGAAGATACGATTTCTAAATTTAGTGTTATAAACCAAGCTTCGGAGTGTATTTATGAAAAACTGTTCTTGACTACAGCAGCAACACGAGTTCTTCAAAAATGACCACTGTAATAAAAATGAATGCCCAGGTAAAGTGACCCTGGACCGAATACATTGAAGTGAAACGCTAGTGACCAGTAAAAGCAGCTGACTTTGGTATCGAGTTGTGCTCATTGTAGAGAGTGCAAAAAGGACAAGTTTGGTTCAATCAAAACCAGTTACCACGGGTTATGCTCAGTATGCAAAACAATTCATCATTCAGGTGAATTTTGGCCCTATAAACAACGATAATGTGGACACCGAATTCTTAGCTTGAATCCAGCCAAATAAACAGTTGCACAAAACAATGTACCACTATAATGAACGTTATCTGTTTACGATAATTGTACTTTCACAACTATTATTATTTCAGTCAAGGTGAATTACTAACAGTTGGCTGATGGAATTTTAATACTAAGCCATGTCTAATATTCAGGTTGTACTCATGTTGCTAGACTGCTGAATGTAGTTAAAAGTTCATGTACTACGCCAACTGCGGATGCCAAAAAGGGCATTTCATGACTTTAGTACCTGAGAAAGTTGAACGCATTAACATTGATTCATCTGATATTTCTGTTGTTTTTGTTCAAAGTGTACCGAGTACATACCAATGACACATGTACGAAGTGAATGCCACAACTGCGAAGTTTGTCAGCATCCAGTGTTTCCAAGAGACGGTGTCTGTGTACAGCA
The DNA here is from genome assembly GCA_014338405.1 of Paragonimus skrjabini miyazakii. Classification (NCBI taxonomy): domain Eukaryota; kingdom Metazoa; phylum Platyhelminthes; class Trematoda; order Plagiorchiida; family Troglotrematidae; genus Paragonimus; species Paragonimus skrjabini miyazakii. The sequence continues at coordinate 102,063 of JTDE01000070.1, forward strand.
ACATTACTACCACTACAATTGCTTCCGATGTACTTGCTGCGGTGAGACTTTAAAGTGAGTGACGGATATTAACGATCGATTTTTTCCGTCGACGTACTCAGAAATACTGGCCATTACTCTAACAATGCACTGCGTATCTCTGTATGCTTCAGAATGAGAAAATATGAAATAGCGAATGGTAAGCCTTACTGTTTGGAGGACTTCCTGCAACTGTTCGCTGAACAACGTGAGTAAACTTTTGTGTTATTTGTAGCTGTTGACTGTTCAACCGTAGTCTAGTATTAAATCACATTGGCATTGATAATCAATTTAGCTTAATAACGAATCTTTTACACACATGTTTAATACATGAGAGTGCAATGAAAAATCGCCATGCTGTTTTGCAATAGTATCTGTCGTATATGTTTCCTTTATTTGAAGTTTGGGTTCTCTGGCTTTCCTGGTTGAGATAGTTTACGCCAAAAATGAGGTTAGATTAATTCCATTTATACTTCTTTTTGGGAAATGTTTGTATTATATTGTTAGAAGATAGAAATAAGTTACAACGTAAACTGTTACTCACGAAATTCTTGTTATTGAGCTTGCATTCCGCTAAGAGATAAACAAGGCCACTTTTGGGTTTGGGATCACTGGATTGGCCTGGTAAAGCTGCTGTAAATTACCATGAATTGTAACTTATGAATTTCTTCGGGTGTTTTTCTTTTCTAAACAAGTTCCATGTCATCGCTATACTTTTTGTGATATTGGAAGATTATATACAAGACATGAATTCGGTCACGTATATTAGTACAGACTTTTGTATGTCTAACAGTAGAGTATTCTTAATCTCCAAGTTACCAGTTTTCAACAGTAGTTCAGACATACAAAACTCCGTAGCCGTTCACAATTCAGTTTTCCATGGATGATGTTGGTTATTATCACACACGGTCAAACAACATCGAATGGAGTCAAACGTTTTATTTAGTTTTACTAGTTTGACAATGTAAACACTATAATGTATATGATATTTTTTGAACAAAACCTGTTCAAAAAATCTATGGAAAACAATGGATCTGGCAATTACCGGAGGAATGCGTATAAGCAAAGGATAAAACTGCTCCCTGAGAAAGAAAACATTTTTTGAAGAATGAAATTGAAGATAGCCGAACGTTCTGATTGCTGCGTGGATAAAATTCAAAAGGATACTATCGTGCATTAGACAAGTATTTTCATGAATAAGCAAACATGATAAGTTTGGTAACATTTCTAAATGTTTATATCAAAACTCGGGCTAACATTTTGGAACCAGTACTTCTAGTGATAAGAGCGTGAGACTATCTACATCAGACAAGTTAGAATTCGTATAGTTTACTTGTAATTAGCATTTTAGAGAGTTTTCAATGTTTTCAAAAAGTAGACAAAATATGATTCCTGGTGTTTATTTGTTAGTTGCATTTAAATGTTTTTAACTAACTAGTACAGGGTTCTATTGAGCGACTATGTATGCTAATGGTTTTCTCGCTCAACGACCTGAAATGTGAACCCAACTAAAAATCAAATAAAACGTTTTTTTTCTGGGAAATTACTTTAATGATTAAACTAAAACTCACACTTTAAGATTGGAAACCACAAGCATTTTCTTAAACTATGTGTCTGCCATTCAGTAGAGCGAAATTGTAAACCGAAACTTGTAAATCAATTCAAGCTGGGCCTTCAGTTTTCTGTCAGAAGTAGCACTGACTTCGTATTTGTCTGCATAAAGCCACCTAGTGATCATGTAGTTTACAGTCTTGCTTTGTACGGTGTATACTTTATAAGCATCAATGATAGACGGCAAATTTCACTTAAAACCGGTTACAATCAACAGAAAATTACACTTTAAGCAATTCAGCAATGTATGTTTTATAAAATTCATCAAAGCATTTTCGTCTTGTCAGTTAAACCTAAATTCCTCCATGTGGACAATTCATAATAACAACATGCGTTTTATCTTGAGTTGCATTCGACATTAAGCCAGTAACTTTGCACACATATGGTTACTAATTTAAGGATTGTATACTTTGGTTGTGCTAATCGTAAACAGGCCAGTTCAGTTGGAGTTTATCAACTTTGATTGGAGGGATATAAGCATATCGCATAGCAGAATGTACCTATTGCAAACGGGAATAACTGTTCTAAAAGACTTTGATCTCTTCCCATATTTCCCTAACCCTCCACTTTTGACCAAATAATAATCAGCCCCTACTGACGACTTTCGTTAGTAGTAGGTGGTGTTTGGACATTAGATGCTGTAAATTGTGGTTTATATGGTTTTTTAGACGGGTATTAAAAGAACTACACATACTCTAATGAGATATTTGCGTAACAATGTTTCCTCGTCCTAACCTTTAGTTGGCATATGTGCAACACCTTCGTTGATGCACGTCAAGAAAATTACCCGGAATCGAATGTTTGAGTTACCTGCAGCAGCAACACCACCGTCGGATTCCGATTTCTGTTCGTCACCATGTAAGCTTCAGGATGACGATTTTATACACATACAAAAACAAAAAGCGTTTCTTTCAGTTGGATGAAACCGCATTGTTGAGTGAAACTTTGCGAAAACTGCAAAACGCAATATTCTTTCAGTTATGGATTAAGTAAATAACATTTATAGTAAACAAGCAGCACGCATTCAAATTAAAAGTGCTTGGATAAATTGATTGAATAAACTGTTTGAATAAACTGGTTCGAACAAAACTCACTTGTTCCGAATGTTTATGAGTTACAAATCAGCCGAACTTTAGTGGTCATGCAGAAATATTTGGTTCCCAAAAACGTGGGAAACGATAAATATGTAATGTAGCTAAAATGGACGATACATAAAACTGCACAGAAATATACTAATTTCCGTGATTGAAATACAAATAGTAACATAAGATAGGGCTTAGAAAAGCGCAAACCACTTTGAAAGTAGGTTCCATTTTATCAGCATTCAAACACTTAGATCCATTGTACTTTTCCGACTTGTAATTACTCTGATAACACATTATTTACAGTTGCATAAACCACGTGCCTATGTTTTCTTTCATTTCAGGCGTTTCACAAACCGAAAGCACACTAGAAAACACCAGCGGATAATCCATTTTCGACTGCCCTGTTTCACCATATTACACGCACGTTATGTTACTATTTCGCATCTACTACAACTGTTTGACGCTCGTTGACTAGTTCTTGTATCATCTTGACAGTGAACTGCAAGCTTCATTCTAATCGTTCGACATTGTTTTCGATTGCAAATAGTTTTTATGTACCGATGTTTAAAGTTAACCATTGCACTATTTGTCTCAAAATGAAACTAATATGCTATACAAATTGATGTTGCGTTCTACTGTTTTTTAATGTGGACTTAGGGACCAACAAAAAATCGCAATTCCTATTGTGTTTTCACCATCTTGTATCGGGATAAACACAAATGCGATGCACTTATTCTGGTACCACTACAGCTAAGTAGTTCATTGTATAAATAAGCATACTGTATTTATACCATATACTTAATGCAAACTGAATGTTTTATTTGGGATTCGAGTTTGGCGACTAGTATATTGACGATTGAAATTTCAAACAAATAACTTTGGTAAAATTATGGTAACCGTTTGTTAGAAAAGTCCTGTAACATTGTGAATTGTTAATTGTTGGCTGTTCATAGAACTCGTGGATAACAACTACGCCTACATCCAGAACGATATACTAACTGCTTCAGATCGGATTTATTTGATACCAATTATCTCTGCAGTAAAATGTTGACGTAACTTCCTTTATAAGAGTAACAACTTTGCGAATAAAAAAGGGATGGAATCCTAATGGCAACTCACCATAAGTTTTTTCTGCCTAACTAAGTTTATGAGGACAATATTCACACTCATTTTGGTCAACGATTTTTCAACTGTACTCAAACAGAGACATGAAAAGCGCCTGCTTCGGAAGGCGGTATTTTTCAAAATGTCTGTGAGAGCCACAAAAATGAGCACAAGTTATTTGGAGTTGAAACCACAGACTGCATTTTACGGCACGCATAAAAGTGAACTTAATCAGAGCATCATTAAAACATTAACGTAATTAGGTCGACTATAGCGAGATGTGCTAATTGGTGACCGACTACCGCGTGATTCAAGTGTATCGGGCTTGGCACGGCTTTCTTATGGATACGGTCGATTCGCGAAAACTAACGTCACTGATTTATTTGGCTCACCCTGACTCATCAGGAAAAGACTGCGATCTATTCATGGGTTGTCTAAAGAAGATCGTTTATTAAAATCAAAGTGCACACGGAGGTGGAAGTCTTGCAACAGTTATTGGGTCACCATTGTAGTGATGAAAGTATAACAAGAATATAACAAGTATTCTCGTACAAACGCCCAAAGATAAAATCAATACGGTTCAGTGGCCTTAAAAAAGTAACTGGTACATATAGGATAAAAGCAACAGCAGTCACGAGTACGAGCCGTTACAGATCACATGCGATCGCGTCAACAATCAACGATACTATTGCTCAATAAAATTTTCATTAAACTTGCACGCTCCAGGGCTGGATAGTTGGGTAACACAACGAGCCATCCATCGGTTACTGTGCTTTTAGTAGACATCTTCCTCGACGTATCCTTTTAGAAAACGTTAGTTTGACTGAGAATCCATAATTAAGCATAGTATATGGAATCCAGATGACACAATCTTTCTAAGTTTCCTCTGAATTTCTGACCAAAGTCGCTGACAAAATCTGCCCATTATAAGTTTTTTCGAGTTTTTGAACTTATTCGATAACTTCCGGTTGTTGTGGAAACTTTGTAATCATGGCCTGTCACAACCGTATTTTATTCAGTGAAAATGCGATAATTTGTACTTGGACACTGTTAGGGCGCCCCACCCTGTGACCGTTCCAGGGCGCCTCCGTCGTGAGAAAGAAGAAAAAAACACTCGACTCAATCCGAACTAGCGGAACTGTTCAAATCGGTTGAGACTTTTTATACCGCTATGCTCATGTGCGATCCTGACTCTTTCTCATGATGTGGTGGGAATGTGTGTTCATGACGTGCCCTATCAACACCTTGTACTTGTCGCCCTAGCCGCACCCCCGTTTTGGAGCGGCACAAAGCTTCTTATTTTGAACGCGTCTTTTGGCTTGCATTGGGAGCGAATACGGGACAGTCGCGGTACTGCTCGGGGCTGAGATTTTCGTGTGAATTATTACCGGGTCGAGAATCCGATTTTATCGAGCGCACCACTACACCGAGATCGAACCAGCGTACCGTTTAGGAGGGTTTACAACAGGTAGGCACTCAGATTAAATCACTGAATTATCGGAGTATTAGGAAAAAACAAGGATTTCTGAATGTCGGTCCAACTAGAAATTGTGCGTGCTTCACAAACAAATGATTGTTGTTGGATCCTCTTTTCCTACGGAATTCTCATTATGTGCCAATAAGTGCTTAGGTTGCCACTTACGTGAGTGATCTGAACAAAATACGCACGTTGTTTGCTTACAACGTCAGGCGCTCTGAAATGTAACCATTTGGATGTAGATGTAACGTCGTTTAACAATCGGTTTTCAGACAAGTTTACTGCAAACACCTTCATTCCTCAACGGTTCACGTTTGATCCGCCACCATTTTCTTATATGTCATCGAATTTCCAAATATATTCGGACCACAAGTCGTGTTCATTGCCAGTGATATCAGTCTACCGAGCTACACACAATCCGCTAGATAGAAATACACTTCAGAATGACTTTGGTTCATTTGCTATCCAGTGCCACTAAAAGGTAAACTCATAGGGAGTAGTCACTCGAATTGTGTTAAATGACATCCTGACAACCACAATATGTAAGTCTCCACGTCAAAAAAGCTAGAACCACTAACGACGAACGACTTAGGTCTGTTTATAAATTGTGAAGTTTTGGCAAAGAAAGTACAGATGCCATTTAAACTTACACGAAAAAAACTATAGGCACTTTCACTTTGAGGTATTTCTTACAATATGCAAACACATTATAAACGCTCACGTGAAAACACATTGAGATTGTTATTGGCATCCAAACAGATAAGTATTGTTTATTGAGAGTGTTTGGTGACAAGCTACCTGGAGATCTACAGATCTAAGGATTCAGACTGCACCTGAAAATTAGGCAGTGTTTGTAAGTCTCACTAAAATTTGGCCATCAGACGGCCGACTTAGTCCTACCCTACAAAAAGTAGGCAAGGAAACAGCATTTTTTATCCAGCCGGGGTAAAGTGACTAACTGGATCACTTTTTTGTCATAGTCCTAAGTTGGCAGGTACGTTTCCGTTGTGTTAGGGGAACAACGTACAGTACCGCGGCTCGTATTTATAGAAGACATGGGACTTTTTGTAAGGATTGCTTTATTGCTCTAGACGTAAATATAGATTCTCAGCATGTTTAATGAACTTCGCGATGTTAGCATAGTGTTGAAGTCAGCGGCGAGAGTTACCGGGGCAGTTACTGTCCTACCTTGATATGATCGAGTGCCTTGAACGTTACCCACAGGGAAATGTGGCTCTGTTTGCATACGATAGTCTGGTGATCCCTGATCTACTTAGTAAAAGCCCAGACGCCTACAGAATACCACCAAACGTTTGATTACATTGAAACGTTCAGCCTGAAACAGGTATCAACAAGAGCAAACTGAACTTACGTTTGTTGAATGTGTCGTGTAGCGTAATAATATCACGGCTGCTGTCAGAAAGGAATAATTTCGTTACCAACGTGGCCTTGCTTTAAAAGCTGAAGTTGATTCCTAAAATGTTCTATGTAGAAGTCGCAACACACGCAATAAGTAAGGTTTGTTTTTTGCAACTATAAACCTCTGGTGGATTCACCAATGCAGGTGCGAAGGCGGCCAACACTGGGTAAGCAGTTCGCAAGTATGCATAACTATAAGTTACAGATTACTTTTGAACACACAGACATCAACTGAACCCGGTTACCTCGAATTTCAGGGTCACAAGTCAGGATCGAATTAGAGAACCTACTAACTCCTGAATCACCCAGTCCATATTTGATATCGCTTGTTTTCTTGAAACGCTGTGCCACGGAATTAGCAGAATGGCTCATGGTACTTTTCAGTCTACCGATAACCTGGAAACATGTTACAATCACACCTGTCTCCGAAGGTGATGCAGGGATGACCCAGTAGGCTATGGACCAATACATTTGCATTCGTTGGTTTTCAGTTTGGCAAAAAGACTAAAAAGTGGTTCTCCCCTTGCCATTGTTGAAGGCTTTGAACTCATCACCTAGGAGCAACATGGCTTTCGTAAGGGATGCACATGTATCCATGACTTTTGAACGAGGGCTAGCGACGCTGAACTGACCATATTTGTGGCTTATCTGGAATTTTCTAAAGTCTTCCACAGGGTTGATCATTTCATCTTGCTGCAGAAACTCAGTAGCCATGACCTCCATTCATGCTTACTCACATGCCTTGGGGATTATCTGATTGAGAGTAAGTTCAGCGTCACGGTAAAAGGACAGCTCTCAGAGTGATTCCCTGCCAACGGCGGGGTTCTGCAATCTTATGACCCCTGTTGTTCATTCGTTTCATTATTGAAATACCAGTACAGTCAAATTGCCAACGTCATTCTTCGCTGATGACACAAACTCTGATGAGTTCTAGAATATTCGGAAGATGTGGCAACTTTCCAAAATTATTTGAACTGCCTAAAGCAGTAGTCTGTAGGAAATAACTCGTCGTTCAATGTCAGCACGTAGTCACACAGGTTCGTCACAGAGATTTTGATAACTATCAAGTTGGTGACAAAAACCTGTTCGTGTCAGTATGCGAACGAGATCTAGAGATCGTATTGACAGACAGTTGGAGTCTGTCCACAACTTGTGCTGCTATGGCTGAAGAAGTTCAAAAAACTTTGGAGTTCTTATAAAGAATTTGTGGAGCATTGTACCTTTAAGTGTGTCCGAAGATGTTCCGCCCATACCTGGAAAACAGCATATCGTAGTTGTCTCGAAATATTTTGACATTTGTTGAAAAAGTTCAGAGAAGGGTCACATAGAAAATGGGAGGCTCAGAGAAATCCCCTACCCTGAAATAATGAAGTACAGACACCTCATGAAAAATTCAATTTTTACTTACAGAACACTTCACACCCCGGATTATCTGTTGACAAATCTCATTCAACTGTATAAGGATGAACGCGTAAGTGGTCAGTTGCTTAAATTGAGTAATAGAGAGGGGAGGTTACTCTGCAGATAGAACTGCTTTACATTTAGGCTCTGTCCACATTGGAGCGCGTTCCATAACTCTGTGGCTGCAGCTAAGTTGGTTGTGAGTTTCGAGACAGTATCCGATCAACAAATACGTGAGAGCCAATCTGCACTACCGTCAATCAAGCCCAGTTCCACAGGTTAGTAAATGTGCAGGCTTGACCGAATGATGATTCAATGTTCGTTGTTGAAATGACTGTAGTCAGCAACCTCATTGAATCAAAATCTGTTTAATTCTATTAAACTTTTTTATACCTATAAACTGTCCAACACACTTTTTCATCGACGAACACAGCGACCAGAAAGCACAAGCAAAAATCTCTCTCCCCCCTGTAACAGCCTACGAACCTATGAACCCATGAATTAACATACTTCTATACTTCTATGAGAAAACCGACCTTTTTCTCCATGCTCTCGGTGAAACAGACCCAGCGGTGTCCGAAACTGATTCTATTATATACATTGAATATTGCTCATAGGTGGTCGCAGTTGTCGCACACCTACGTATTTTCCAGTCGGTCCCTTTCAAGAATAAGCAATAGACTTATGTTTCGTTCTTGTTAAAGCCCGTCAGTAGTGAGTGGTATTCAATAAATATAAAGACAAAAAACCCTGCTCCCCATCAATAATTTCTTTGTTTTTTGAGTTAATTGCATTGTTGAGCTCACTTCTACAAAAATGACATACTAATGTGACAAATAGATGCAGGCCAGGCTCGTTTACTGTCCGCGACTTACAGAAGCCACTTTGCATGCAATTTGTCAACTTCTGTTGTACAGTTAAGATGTACGAATATAATCGATAACTCCGTTGGTGTATGAAGTGTTTTGTTTGTATGAAGTTCTTTTAGAAACGTTCCTTAAGCACGGTACCACTGATAGCATAAATAGATTGAACACACATAGCGAGGATGAGAGGCAACGCACATAACTGTGAACATCGTTTATACTTCCGTCCAATAAGGTCCCAAAAGCAATAGTCTCTTACTAAAGTCAGTCATTTTTATCTTTCAATCTGTGGTCAGATAAAGTCAGGGTAACCTTCCCCATCATTCTCTTAAGGACGCTTTTATGAGATACAGGAAAAATTATCAGCTTCAACGTATCACACAAGTGACTTTAGTCTTTCCCTGATATGGATATCAGGTCAGTGAAAGTCAGCCGTATTAGTGACCCAATACAACTGTTGAGTGAAATGGTCCACTGGAGTATGACAGTGCGTGTCTTCTTTATGACCTACTCATGTTTACGGCTGAAGCTAATATGCCTTTCCTCTGTGACCAATTTCTCATGGATAAGAAAGTTCTGACTGATAGCTAGTAATTGAAGTCAGAAGAATGGTAGCTGTACCTTTTTCCTGGTACGATTGGGTTACCTGCTTGCTTTTCACAATGAGGTAGTGAATGGACGTTGCGAGGCAATTCATTTGATCTTTTCTGCAATTAAGTTGATGTGATATCAACTAATACCCACTTAAATGAGGTAGTAAAATCATACTTTTGATTTTCTAAACTTTTTGTTACTCTTTATTTTAAAGGGCCCGTTTGAATTACGGAACTCCCGATTGAATTTCAATGATGCTTTACGAATGTTCACTTGAGGTTCTAGTATTAGTTCACCATACTGCATATTAAGTCTGCTACCCGAATTATTGTGTCGCTCCCATAAATCGCGGACCAAGTTTTGCCTTTTTCAGAACTAACACTAATCTTTAAATGTACAGCCGAAATGATTCTTTCATTCAGCTAAAGTTAATTGTTTTGTAAACGGTGAAAATATGTGAAAAAATGGTTCACTTTTTTATATCATAACTGTCCTAGTTGCATTCCTTTTGTTAGAATGACGGTTAAGGTCTCTTACCATGATGCTCCACATTCTCGCATCGTTTCATCTTCAATTTACGTTCAACCAATCAATCTTCTTCCTTTCACCGTGCACAGACTTACAGACTTGTCGGTGTTTGTTATAAATGTGTCGAATTTGCTTACTCATGTCAGATTTTCGAGAAGGTGCGAATGAGATTGTAGATGGCGCTTTCAAATTGCTCGTTTGATTGCTCTGTGCAACCAGCAACGATAACAAGGTCTTGCGTGACAACATCAAATTCTACACCATTGGCTCCGTGGCATGGTTGCCGACCAGCATATGTCGTGAGTTTTTCTATCAGATTGCATCGTACTTTAGGAACCTCATGAAGTGTTTCCATTTGTTTCAGTAGATAGGAACAGCACGGCGTTACAATTAATTTTGTATTTCTGAAGATAATGAATTACTGCAAATTCTTCGAACTTTAACCTCACTGACAGCCTTATTCTAGAGAGTTCACTTGTCATTTTTTTCAAAATATGTATTACATAAAATTACGACTGCCAGATGCATACACAGACACGTAAAATCATCATCAGCTGGGTTAACAACTATTCTTATACTGTATTTTTACAATATATGCTGCAGTAGTTTAATTGAAACATTTTATACTTGACAAGATAATTTCCATTTTTGGTTACTGAGCAAAAGAACATAAATTCAATTGTCATTATTTGACTATGAGACTATTTGCAGAGCAGGTGACAAATTCGGCAAAAGTTTCAACAGAATACAAAAAGCTGTTGATTGATATTTTGCTTTGTCATAATTGGAATGCAGCATAAATTGATGTCCAAGTATGAAGTATATATGAAACCGATTTAGACTTCAGAAATTCAGCAACTGTCATGAAGTCAACAAATTTCAGTAGGACTGCCTTCTGCAGGTACACAGTACAGTGTTATGCGTAGCCCAGCTCTAGCTAACCAAATGACATTAAAACCTTATTTAATGAGTCATTCTTACTTCAAGTGATGCCAACTGGAACTTACACAACCAGGCTAATTTTGCGTCCAATTTAGAGGACTATTTATCACCAAGGTTTTCAGCTCCGATACAGTTTTGTATCTGTCTAAACATAAAGGCTAACTGCCAGATGCTCGAACGTTCTGCCGGTAGACAAACCAATCAATCATCCAGTTTCTTATATATTGCCGTTGGCTGATCATTTGTATGGGTTGTGATGAAAATGTAACAATTTTTCAATCATACTGCACTGATTATAAGTTGCACCAGTTGATCCCGTGTACGATCTTATCTTAATTATCTATAACTTTCCCGAAACATGTTTGATGTTTTAAAAACAGAAAAACTTTTCAGCCCGAGAAACTGATTGCTTTCTATTGAATACTGTTTTCTGCAGCCCAGCTGTACCATTTCTGTGCCACAGCCTTGCTGCTCTGCTTGTGGCTATGCTGTTTATGCGGCCGAAATGCTTCGTGTAATGGGAAGAGTGTATCACAAGCGATGTTTCCGATGTCAAAAATGTTGTGGAGTACTCGGGTAAGTTGGATAAATTTTAAAATATGACCGAAACGAAGATGCTGTACGCACTAGAAATCATTAATTTGGGAATCTCTTTTATTCTAATTACAACCGTGTATGCAAACTACCATTACAATGAATAACTGCAGTATAGTCATAATGGCGTTTTGAACATTCCAGGGTTGAGAACTATCACGTTTTGGATGGAGTTCCTTACTGCAAAGCACACTATTTGCAGCTGTTACATTGCAGAGGTAACATAACCTTTAAACAGTTGTTTATTTTAAACATCTCAAATTGGATTTTGACGCAAATGATAAAATATGTCTTTTATGAGAACATAAATATGTAATGTCTAACATTCACCCTTACCGTATCATTATATCATTCTCGGGATTTCACTCTATTGACTGGTAATTTTGTAATTTGCAAATATTACACTTCTATGCAAGCATGTCAAAAAACGTCGTCATGTGCATCTTCTTTCAATATTTTTATATGAGGGAGGATAACGATTGATAAATAGTCATGACATTCTACACAAAGTTGGTCTACACATATGCTATAACAGTTATTTGAATGCCCAAATTTCATAATGACTTTTTTGTCTTACAAAATAGTAAAACAGGCTGATGCATAATCCATGTCTTTTCCTCTTCCAACTGATAAACACATCAAAATTACTTATGCAACAACAAACAGGTGAAACATCCTTAGTTTTTAGTGTTTTGTGTACAACTGATTGAAAATACACAGAAAGCAGACAGGCAAATAATATAACATCAGGACCTCCGTGAATCCTTTCAGAAAGGGCTTTTCAACCGTATTCAGCAAAATAGGCACCTTCGGATGTAGATTACTTTTAATCGGAATGGAAAATAATTCGTTGAGATAATTTTTTTTTGCGATGTTATTTTCAATACTGGGATACGTCCAAGAAATAAATAACTTGCAAACACTTTTTATGCCCACTGAAGAACCCTAAGCAGTTGAGTTTCCTGAACCACGTAAACTTTGTTTTACATCACTTATTCTTCTACTATTGCTTTCAACTAGAACCACCTTGCGTAAGTTCATGAAAAATCGGCTGTGTTATTTTTAAAATGTTGTGGAGTCAGACGCTTAAATCATCCTTTGATTTATTTTTCACTAGAATAATTTTGATATTTAGTGTAGTTTGATGTCTACTGTTATGAATAGCATTTGATGGCAAGTTTGAATCAGATTTGATTACCAAAGCTGTCTTGATTCAAATTCGAGAAATTTTATTCAGTGGCTATTTACATTCTGTGATAACAAGGAGAATATGAGATGAAAAACTATCGTGATACAACAATTAATGTAGCGACCGAAAAATTACAAACTTATATACACAAGACTAGCTGCTGAGAGTTGTTGAGCGATTCCACTAAATATATGACTGTTTTGCTCATCTCTTTCACTTCTCTTATGTCAATCTATTGTACCATTTTTTAAGTGTATTCCGGTGCCAGCAATGTCGAGAAGAGTGGATTGTAATTCATGCTGTGATTATAGTCAACCTTGTGAGTTTCGTTGAAGTTCGGTCGTCACTTATATGTTTTTTAGTGTGTTACAACGTTTAGGTTGTGTCAACTGTCCGTAAAATTTTGTATAGCTTATATGGATGCTCGTGTCAGTTAGTAGAGTGTTATATAAGTAACTGATGAGCGTGTCTGTCATTTTTATTAATCAAGTACATTACATCAAAATCATATCACATGAACAAATTTAGGTAACCGTTTATTTTGATGAAAGAGATCAGGGTGAACCATTTTATCCTAAAATAAAATGTTTAGTTTTCGTAAAACGTCTGACATACCTCGGACGGTTGGTCACACTTACTTGTGTGTGAAGCAAAACGGTGTCGCAACATTATACATTCACAGAAATGTCAATGATGTCTGTCTGCTGTTTTGTTTCTTTCTACCGATGGCATCTGACAGTTCTTAATTGGATAGTTAATGAATTAACAGCATCATCAGCATAATATTGTTCAAGAATCCGAGAATGTTTTCAATAACGCTTTTTTGGTCGGGTGAGTTTTTTGCACCCTTTTGCCACCATCGTTCGTCTGTGTTAGTTCACATCAAGCAGAATAGAACAGACTCACACCCATTCTGAGTGTCAGACGCTTATTTTCTTATGACTGCTGTCTTACTGTGAATTACTTGTCTGAGTACACGCAGTGGATTAACCTAACTCAGCATCAGTGGCACGATTCCCAACTGAGAAAATAAGACACCCGCTGAAATACTTGTTTGGAAGGAAGACGGAATGAGCTGTTGCTTACCGTACACAACACGCTGTAACAGTCAAGTTTCGCGGGTAAGCTAAGCGTGGCCGTGGTTCTAGTGCCAGCAATGGCGATGATATGCACTACTGACGAGCTCCAATGAGAGCGAAACTCGAGTCTAGTGCTTCTTTTCAAAAGGGGCCGACTGGATAGTCTACGGGAATGCGACAGCTGCGATCAATTGTGGGTGATGTTCAAACCGAAGTAAGCTAATTTGCCAGTGAAAAAAGACTTTCAATTTATTAGACAAAAAATGGCATTTTCCTGCGGTAAAGCTTTCCTACTTGATGACAACGCTTGTTTTATGACGGTTTCTTATAGTAATTACTCACTGTAGAAAAAATAGTGCATTTTGTTAGAAACAGTTTGCTCTGATCATTTCCACCATAGCCATTTTGCAGTTTTTCAAAGTGTGGAAGTATATCTGAGTTAGTGACAACAGTCCTTACTAAATTTCAATGAACACCGTCCAGGACAAAAACCGATAATGACCGTATACCTTGCTTGTCTGATTTTTCCCATTAGCTTGTTCATGCTAAGAATTTACTGTCAAAAGTAACTGAAAACTTCCTTGCACGACATTTTGCTTGTAAGTTGAAATGTGTATGTTGTCTCATGCAATTTTATTATGGAACATTGAATGTTTGAGAATACTGTACAATCTAGCAGGACGCTACGTGATTTTTGTACTGTTATCTCCATTTTGTGAATCAATTACATGAAACAAACCAAGTTGGTTTGATTTTAAATGTATATGATAAATCTATATAGCTTGTTACAATAGGGGATCATTAATGTGAGGTAGACGTTGCCTACACTTTACATATTGATATTTCGTTCAGATGTCATTGATTCCGATTGCAAGTAGATTAATTAGGTCATGGTGATGATTTGACTATATATTTTACTTATGCGTTTACAAATATAATGAGTAAAAACACTATACTTATCTACTAGACTTCAGCAAATTCTGCGAGTTGTCTTCAAGTGTCATTGCTCATTGTCTGACAAACACTTACGTCAAACTAGTTCTGTGAAATTGCCGTACTAGTGTTCGGCAAGTGATAGCTTGTGGGGAGTTAGTTTGTACCTGAACTATGTTTCTGGTAATTTTGCAGGAGAAAACTGCTAAGAATCAACTGGAATAAACTTGACTATTTTGTAGTAGACATTTGGTAGAATCACGCACTAACTATCTGAAGTAATAAAGCATGTCGTTTCTTATTTTCAACACCTTTAATTCCCCTCTCAGTACCAACTTGATGCAAGAAAACGACAGCACGCACCCCCGTTTAACAAATGAGGACATATTCTACTTCAAATTGAAATTCGATAAAAAAATTAATGCATACTTTACCTCTTCTAAGAATAGTCTATCTTCTTTCAGACAAAAACTGTATTTAATCCATTGTTACTCATATTTTGCCGATTATTTTATTCACTGCATGAAATATGTATTCGAATGAGTTAATAATTTGGTTTTGCTCTAAGTCTCAGTTTGAATAATTTTTCAAACGGGCCTGGGTTGAGCAAATTTGCGAAAGTTATGGAGTTTGCATGATAGGTGTCCGTGTAAGAGCGGAAGATTTCGCCCAAAACATTCGGATGTATTGAGAAAACCGCTCAGATGCAAACGCTTCTACGTCTTCTACGGTTTATAAAATTGACAATGTTCAATGTTCTTGTCACGTATGTGAAACAGCGCGCTCACGAACTGTTCGTTGCTTCAATCGAATTGAGATCGATAGTGATAATCACTCCAATGAATCGTGTGGACTGTAGTTAAAAATAACAAATTAGCACCAAATAAACGTCCGCTTTGAGAATTTAAATGATTTATCACAAAATGTGTTCTGCTTCACCCAGCCATATACCTAGTAAAATGTTAACTAGCTTTGGAAGTTATTACTATAAAGATATTACTATATATCGGAATGTTCATTTAACTGAGTTAAGCTTTGAAGGCCATCAATGCTGACAACTGAATGTTTGTAAAAAATTAGAAATATTATAAAGTCAAACTAACCATCGCTGGATAGCAAATCTTGTAGGCGGAAAAACATGTTTGTAACCCACCTCAGAGGGAACTACCATTGACGTAGTACCATATCCTAGTCTGGAACATGAGTCCAACCTTGGCTTGGTTTAGAGTATTCTAATTATTGCCCTGCTGGCCACCATTGATCGGGAATGAACGAATTTTAACGTTAAACGGATTACCACAAAAAGTAATAACTTGCACTCAGAGTTCTGATACGTCTTTTGAAGATAAGCATCAACCACGCTCTCGTTTTTGATTGATCACACAAACTCGTAATCATGAGAGACAGACGGATTATACTGGAGCTACTGAGCAATTTATCAATACTTAGTGTGCACCGGAGTTGCACAAACTTTTGTGTTCCTCCTGCTTAAAAATTCTATAGACTGTTGCTGAGTACCACGAGAAATTATAGATTCACAATGGCTTGGACAATAACTTCGACTGTTGTTCGCGTAGTGAACAATGATTATTTGACTCACGTTTCATCCATATAGAAAACTGCCTAGCCTTCTAACTGGTGGCAGTTGTCTTCAAACAAAAAAGCTTACGCCTACATCGGTTGCTATTGCGGACACACAAACTCATAATTATTTTGGCCTCGTGTTGTAAGACAGTTCAAAAATAATTGAGCCGGATATAGTGGACGATGTTTTACGAAAAATGCCAGGTGCTCAATAATATCACATATATTAAAAATCAACACACGAAAGCTGCTGCAGCTGGATCCAAGATTTTGGCTGATATTAAGTGTTAAAACAGAATGGTGACTTATAATGCCAGCTTATGATCACAAAATTTCAGCTTTATTAAATGTCACACTCACAACCACTTCTCTAATAGAGTAAAAAATCCCACGTCTTGAGTAATATCTCAACCGGGAGGATATGGCAATTTTACTGTAACATGATTCTACAAGCCTAGCCCAATTTTTGGGTAAACTTAAAAAGAAAAGATATTTACGCCTTTGTATACGTACACACTGTAGAGATAAGTGAATGGAAATCCAGTAACTAAAATACCAAGCTTTTGATACATAGTGTGCTTATGTGGTTGACTTTTGTTCAACACAGTCCTAACTTACTACAGTTGCAATGGATAAAGTTCTTCCGAAAATTATCCCAAAAGGCTCTGACTATGGGATAGTAATCGATGTGGCATTTGACATAAACTGAGGGCACGCGTACACGAAACGTGATTATAGAGGTTACATGCATAAAATTTCAGTGATACGGCCGTCTATGAATAGTTCAAACAAGGAGTATCCTGATTAGGCTATCATGGCAATCACAAATTACGCAGTCTGACTAGTAGTTTACTGGGAAAATTAATAAAACTTGTTTGTAAACACTAGCGACCTTTATTAGTAGCCATTTGTAAAAAGCTCATCATTGTTTCCTTTAGCAACACATTGAAAGCTTCCGGCAAAGGGCTCTGCGATTTACTAAGAATACTGAATTTCTTGCTAGATTTGGGCTAGCAACCTCTCGCCCATCCGGATGTCCAATGGAGAAATAGTCCATCCAATATGACGTCTTTCGCAGTTGCGTAATAAGTTGTGGATCACATGGGGCGTGATGGGTTATACTCGGTACCCATCCAAACAAACACATTGGGTGACACTTGCACACACTAGGCTGCATAATCTGAAAGATAGCTTTGCTGGATTCTGTGGAGACCAAAGACTCTCATACATGATTAACAAACTGATCGCCCATAAAGGGGATCGTGGGGTACTTCAACTTCTTGTTTGTGACTATTTTCTATGAGACTTCATCTTTCAAGAAGCGCTTGGAAATTGACCAACAAGACACAACTGTTAAACAAAGACGAATTCGGCATATTCAATGATTAATTGGGCAGATAAACACTGCCCTATGTTTGACGGCGTTCGAAGGAGCACAACGGTCTAAAAGTCGAGTCACTTTTGGAAGAGCAAGTAACAGAATCATATATCACCAGAAACCTAAATGACCGTGAAAAACCCTAGTGACTCCTCTTTCCTTGTGCACATGCAGCTATCACACATAGGTTTTCCGTGAACTAAAATATCTGTCTAATTCCTTACCGTGATATGCTACACATAACAAGATTGCCCAGTAAGTCGCTCAGCATAATTGTGGTGGTTGTCTAATGATCAAAATGCCTGCAACCTTGAAAAAAAATTAACCGAGTCACTTGCAAGGTGGGACTGACAAATGAACAGATTACAACGTTATCAGTTTAACGTAGGTTGGAAAGTTTTCAGACTAGCTGAACCTCTTCCTTACAAGGTGCTCAAAAGTCATCTGAGTGAATGTGAGATTTTTCCTCATATATACACAAGTTTATATATTTCACTTAGAGCGGATGCATGAAAGGATTAATTTTTGTACTCTGTATGCTCTAACCAGTGGCATACACAACTAATCGAATTGCAGGGAGCAGCAAAATCTTGGTAACAACTGCAGTATACGCTCCAGAATGGACGGCATACTAACCGGGCAAAGATGCGAGCAATGGCTAGCAGTGCTTGCCCTCAAGGCTTCGGTATGCCGTAATCTCAGATGTGGTGTAAACCAGAAAGTATAAACATCTCATAAGCAGCATCTGTACTGCTAAATCGTTACCGTAATCACAGTGGCTGACTGCAATCTGTGGCACAGTTTTAGTAGTTCCAGTCAATCTCAAATTCAACTGGCCATTCTACGGTCAACTGTGCGCCGGTCGCAAAACCACAATTGCCGAGCGCATTACAAGCGCTCACGAATAATCTTATGGTCGTGGTAGCTTAGTCATGGAAAAGGGCTCTCTCGCTCAAAGGCATTTTCTCTAATCCCTGGGCAATCTGGTTAATAGGCTGAGTGAACTAGTAGCACTGACATGAGCAAAATGCTCAGCTAAAAGTTTGAACCTGATTTTGGTGAGAAAATAAACCATTTACCTGAGCAGTACTTGTATATCGATTTAAGGAAATAACGTTAGCAAATAAAATGATGGATGATAAATCAGATGCTAAATATGGTGCCTGATTAAATTATAACGAAGATGATTCATATATACATAGTGCAAATAACATTTTACTTCGTTGTATTTTCTCAATAAAGTCCATTGACTCCCATCAAAACATTACCAGTTAGCAAGTGAGAGCCCGTGTTTTCACTATTTCCGTACCACATTGTTTCAGTTTGAGAAAACATGAACGAAGTAGCAATGGGGAAGAAACGTAGTCAGACGGCTGTCCATATCAGTTATTGTTGATGATCAACAGTGCACCTGGTAACCTGAATAACTAGCTATTATTAATTAAGTGTAACCCATGAAACACTGGAAAGCGCTTTTCAAGTCTGGACAGTTCCCATCCATCAACAGCATACAAATAGAAATATAATCTGTGTTACCTGTTTGCCAGAATCTTGACAAAAGGACTAGTTCAGTTGCAGTGGGTCAAGACTATTAATTTACAGACGTTTCACCTAGTCGGTCACTGTTACCCACAGCACAGCATGATAGAATTACGATAGGTTTTTCACTTGACTACCCCGTGCAACAGTACCTGGAGTCTATGCCGTGTGTGAGAAGCTACTAATGGCAATATGTGAACATGCATTACAGCGTGGAATCCCCTGACCAATGCACAACTATCCTTTACATGAAAGTCAACATCTGATCAGATCTTGTATCTTTGTTCGGGCTCAAATCTCGTTCACGACTCATTGAAATGCTCTGACATTACAGTTCACTGCTTAGTCTACTGACGTTTAGAGGTTGTCTCCATAGTACCGCACTTTCTTATGCAGAACAGAGGGGTTAAGTGTCAATTGTGTTTGTCAAAATCATAACGTAAGGTTAACACAAGATTGTCAAATCACTCCGCTGATTCGAACTGTTGTGGTCTGTTGTCGTTTTGTTTTCTTGTAACAGCGGTTTTCACAAGTACACCAAACAACAGATGCAATCATGACTAGTGAAGAAAGCCAAATCAGATTTGCGATCGTGAAGATTTATACTTTATTTTACAACAACTGAATAACTGTCACCACCAATTCTGGAAGCATACTTCCCAAAGGAGAGCAGTTGTTGTGGGTAGCGTTGTGTTCTTAATGCCGAATCATTTGAGCAGGTTTAGATTGCGCTCTGTTGCTTTCGGGCTAGGAGTAATGCGTATTTCGGTATGCGTATAGGAACCCAATAGATTTGATTGCTGATTGTTTTCCCTATTAGATTAAGTGAAGCTTACTTTCCTTAAATATTACTCTAGGGGATGATGGTTCTAATTTTATTGTCTGCCACAAAAGCATTACATAGGTTGAACATCACCCACAATTGATCGCAGCTGTCGCATTTCCACAGACTTTACAGTCAGCTACTTTCGAAAAAAAGCACTAGACCCGAGTTTCGCTCCCATTAGGGCTCGTCAGCAGTGCATATCATCGCCACTGCCGGGACTTGAACCACGGACATTCAGTTCATGAGGCAACCGTGTTTACCACTGCGCCATTGACCTCACGTTAGGCACGACCGAATTATCATATGAAAACGCTCATCCACTTTCGCTTGTGACCATTACTCGCCTGACCATTACACACAAGCGAAAGTGGATGAGCGTTCTCATATGATAATTCGGTCGTGCCTAACGT